>BQNB010013438.1:0-22391 GCA_026074375.1 Tanacetum coccineum | reverse complement strand
AATGGGGAAGCATAGCAGTTCTGGGGAATGAATCATGAATAGAAGGAATGTCCTTACTGAAAGGACGGAATATCCGTACCTTAAGTCCAGCAAGTAATGAAAGAGGTGGTAAGAAGAATGGAAGCTACTCCTGCTTCACGTGATCTTGAATAATTATGGATGATTTTATGAATTTATGAAGGATTTTCGAGTCAATTGAGCACCATAAATCAAATCAAGCTTCAAACCAATGCACCAATAATTTTCTTAGCTCCCTTGTACTCCCAAGAACCCTAGAAAATTCGTCCCTTGCTGTGAAAAATTTTGGAGCCGCCACTTTAATTGTTTAGGGTTTTGGAAATGGTTTTTAAGATATTTACAAATGAAAATTGTATATAAAAAGATATATAAAAGAAGGTGCCGTGATTTTTGGGTATTCAAGGGGATAAAATCAGATTTAATTTTTCCTAAAAAATATTTTATAATTTCCCTATTTTTATTTTATATTTAATTGTATAATATAAGTAATTAACTTATAATAATTTCGGCAAAATGCATAAATATAAGAAATAATTATTTTTCTTGCATAATATAAGATATTTTAATCTTATATAAATTTTATACTTGTCACATGATGTACTTTATAATTTATAACACTTGATTGAATTTTATTCATGCTTTTATTAAATTTTCTAACATTAGGGGCATTTTGGTAATTTTGCACTTGTTCTGATTTTAGGGTTTTACAAAGATAGACACATAAGCAACGATTCAATCCATGTAAACAAACACAACCAACTAAGTAGTGATGTGGCATAATGAATTTTATGTAAAGGTCGAGATTAAATTAATTTTATAAAAATTTACTTGCTCAGATTTGAACTCGGGTTTCAAGCTACACAAACATACAAGTAAACCACTAAACCATTTAAATGTTTGTGATTAAAATTTCAAAAACAAACAAGTAATCCTTTAATGTTAAGTATCATAAATTTTTATATTCAAAGCTGAACCTATAACAGAGGAAATATTAGGAGAGCACTATGAGATTTTAAAAAACAATGTATACTAGAATCCCTAAAATAATGCCATTTTGGTTTTATGAGGAATTGATATCATTTTGTGATTCAAAAAAGGAATTGATATGAACAATTAAAACCCGTAGAGACCAATTCAAATAACTAGAACACTTTGTTTCCATACAACTAACCCTAACCTAAAAAATATGTCTTTAGATCCTGTCACACGGTTTAAAGAAGAGGTCAATGGAAGGTTGCAACTCAGTATCAAGAATTGTATAGAACTCTACAACGGTTCTACAGTATTGCATACATGGATGACGAAAAACAGGGATGCCTATAATGTGTAAGTGATGACCTTCTATAATCATATGTTATTTGCAAGTACCATTGGATATCAAAAATGCACAATTACATATAGACTCCTACCAATCCTCCATAATTTTGATCGAGTTATGTTTGAGCGGGGTAACAATCAGCACAAATTGGCCGAATTGCAACTATGGGAATTGATTCGGATTTAGAACATGGGCATGTTGGTTTAATATGTAATGTAGACACATAATAATATGTTGTTTTATTTAGCATGAATTTCAGGATATTATATATCATATGTAGTTCTTCTATTTGTATTCACAAGTACCGTTGCATCGATATGAACAAGTATATAAAAGCGGAAAAAGAAAGAGTTAGAGAATTGAGGTTTTTGAATCCAAAAAGCTCTTCAAGACCCACCTTAAACTGATTCAAAATCAAAGTATTATTCTTTATTTTTTTATTTTAATACATACTATGAAAATCGAGTAAAAAATGTTAAGGTCAAGAGAAGGTAAAGTACTGATAGTGATGATGGAGATGGATCTAGCCAGATCATGAATATGAAGTTATCGAGTGATGAACCATGGATATGAACCTGATAATGTGACGTTCCATTAAACCCGTATGAACACATAAATATTTTATTAATACCAGTGTGGGATGGACATATCCAAACTACAGAATAGAGTATAAAACATATATAATGTGGTAAACATAAACAAACTTGTGCAGATCATAAAGGCTTATACACACATATAACAGGGTAAAAAAATTTTCTTATTCTACATGGATGCCACCTGTATAATTATTATTTTTTAACTAAAAAATATTTATGAAACAAAGCACAAAGACTCTTTCAAAGGCTACTAAAGTGTATCTTAAAAGTCTGTCGGCTCAAAGTTTGCATGATTACCCAAAAATGAAGAAATACAACAGCTATAGGTTGTAGCCTTGGAGGACAACATATTTCATTTATATCCATTTCAGATAGCTTATGTGGTCTCACTCTACATGTCCTTATCATGCAGTAATTCCTCTAAATAAACAGTTATACCCTTACAACAATGTTTGAGTGACATCAGGGGCAGCAACATTGGTCTTCTCATTATGCTACAATATGGTAATATAGTCTTTGACTTGAATTTGAGTGTCAAACGAGTCATTAAATTTTTTGATCTCAAATTGACTTCAGAACACTAAGAATTATAATTAGGTAACAAATTACTTAAACATAAAGGATTCACTGTTGTCTTATAATGAGAATGATGTTGTTGGTACCCGTAAAGCTTAATTGATGTATAATCTGATTCATAAACATATCTTTTCAAAGTGCAGGAGGTATCTTGAATGAGTGAATAAAAGGATCTCGAGTTGTACAGTTTGTGGCTTATTTGTATTTTTAGCTCATATTGCATTCTTATATGATGTTAAAACTTGTATGTTACTATAAAAAGTTTTCAAAAAGAGAACTTTATATAAGTGATTTGGTTTCAATTTCTGGTATATTCCAAATTATTTGCTTTTATAGAAGTTTCTTTGTCCACAATAAAATGAATCAAACAAGGTCTTAGGCATAGCAGTTTCATATGTACTAACTTTTAATATAAACCTATGGGAGGACATATGCTTGGATATGTTTGTTATTCCTCATTTAGAACAAGATTCATAACTTTGCAAGCACACAAGACGTTGATCCATCGTTACAACAGGCCTTTGCATAGGCAGTGTATGCCTAATCCATAACAGGTATAGTCCGAAGCAAAATCTAGAATCAACCCACCACCTTCGACATAAAAAAAGAAACAGCAATGTTACTCCCTCGATAATAATCAACTTTCTTACGAGCGGCTGTCATTATGAGGTACATTAATCGTTTTGATTGCCTATTAGGGGGAGTTTTGGTATGCTTATTGTAACTGCTCTATCAACTTTTTGCGTTTTGATACAACTAACAAATATATCTGAGTGTCTAGGCACAACTAAGCAGGTTAGTAAGCTCTTTTCACAAGCTACTTTTGGACAAAGTTGAATGAAATAATATGAGAAGCCAGCCTAGACATTATCTCATGTATTGTGTTTCTGCAGTGCATAAGTTATTAAGCTATTTTTATTGAAAATACAGTTTAAAATGATAAAAAATTATACTTAAATATATTTGGCTGCTATTACTTTTATAATTGTATGTATTATTCAAGTGTTGTTACAATTAATTTAGTATGTCATATATAAGGAATGTGTTACTAAAGTATTTGGACACCACCAGAATAACATTACCGGTCATATCCACCAGTTTTAGAAAACAATATTCTTAATGATTGAAAAATTTTGAGGGTCCAAGAAAACAATATTCCTTAAAGTTGTAAATAACCCTACTTGTGAGCCCACGCCTTTCTTTTAATATGCATGTATTTCATGTATTTTAATCTCCACATTTTTATTACTCCCATGAGATTTTTTAAAATACCTTTTGTTTATAGAGACAAAGTTTAGAGACACTTAAGCGTTATAAACAATATACACACAAGCACAAAGTTTCACTTGCCTTAACTTTGGACGAAGTTTTAACAATTAAATTAGCTCAAATGGGTCCCGTATTGGTTATGTTGAATTTTACTACTTTTTGTCCGGATTTAATGGGCATACAGTAGCACTCAGTATTTCCCACATGTCTTCTACTCTATATTGTTTTGATATATGATATAAAAGGATAGCAAATCGTGAACATGGTTCTGGTTCTACACAATCGACCTGCATTATTTGGATGCACTCTTGAGGAGTTTGCATGCTGGTGTTCGCCAAGGTTCAGTGACACAGCCTTTAATTACTGAACCATAAAATGAGAGGAATTACCCGCATATTCTTGCCCCAAACTTCTGCCAGACATTTGAGCAGAAGTTTTAGCGCAGCAGCATGAAAATGCGGTACTGGCGTGCATCTAATTCTTGGTTGGAGCCAAAGGGAGGAGAATTATGAAGTCATCAAAGAAAGGTATGAAAAACACACACCACATGTCTTATTATCTTTCATAGGTCGTATTTTTTAAGTTTAGAAGGTTTCAACAATATTAAAAGTTGTTAAAATTATATTTAGAAGTTGTATTCACATCTATTTTCAGGTATAGTGAGAAATTAAAAATTAAAAATCATTGTATAATTATTTACACCTTTTGGCACACATTCCACTAAACCACCGCATTTGAGATTACAACTTTTCGTAATGTAGTTGTTCCAGATAACATGTAGTCTCATTTTTCTTCACCGAATCTAGCCTACTTATGATTACTAATCCAATTTCGTATCTTCAAGAGGAGTGGGAGCTACATGGCCAATACTATTAGGTGGTAAAGCTCATTGAACAGTTAGTATAGTTGCCCACATGAAATCTTATCAGCAAACATAATAGCAACAGATATATTTGCTTTTGCTGTGGTAAGGTAATATTAGCATGCTTAAAAAATCCTCTTGATTTGCATCTTTTATTAGCATGGCAAAATGGCATGGCACAAGTAATGTTTAGTATATGTCTATTGGGTTGGAGCGGTTCAGTTTTTATAAAATGCAATCAAATCATTCTTCAAATATAGGTCTTTGAAAGTTTTTGTGCATTTGAATATATTTCAGATAAATTTCATTCAATTTGATAATTGATGGTGAATGAGAGTGGTGATGTAAGATACTTTAACCATCTAACATGTTTCCTTTTAGTTTAATCATTATTCTCTACTCATTTGACATGTTAGCAGAAAAAACATAACCCAAGTCGACCCATGTGTTAGTAAATGGGTCGAAATTTCCACCTTAGTTCTTACTATCATCTCATGCATTTCACTTCTGATGCAGGCATTTGGTCGAACACCACTCACCAATATTAGTCCCAAAAAAATGTGGGAGGGAGCTATTGTAGGCTTAGCAAGATGCATAGCTACCACTGTCTTTTTGTATCGTTGCTTTTGGAATAGAAGATGTTGCTGAAGCTGCAACAGGCTAAACGAAGTCTGTGTGATAGCCCGTAAATGGTCTACTGAAGAAGGTAAGTTTATATTCGCTTACTATGATATACTTTTATATGTTTTTGTGTTGGGAACTTATAAATGATATATTGATAATTGATTTATACTAATTTTTTGTTGGTATTTCTATAGATAAGGAAGTCGAAGGATGATTAGTGAGACTATCAATTGTTTCAAAGCAATTAAATGTCATATTTCCATCTCAGGCGGTTCTGCTACCCGTATCCACCAAAAAATATTTAGTTATCCCATGGATAATCAAAAAGTGAAAAACGGGTTTCTCATATTAGACACTTACTGAAAACAGACCCGTTGAATAAATGTTATACAATTGAGCTTTATATCGAATATCCTGTTAGACTCGTGATGAATATTTAGTGAGACCAAACAAAACCCACACGTTAATTTTTTGACTAATTTCTAAGTGGTCGGTGTTTAAGGGGAATTTTGGTTTATTTCTTCTGAGAATTATGAAACTTTCATTTAACTTTTTTTTCACTAAAATAGGACTACTTGGTCATTCAAATTTTACTTTTGATTAAACACGAGGAAAATTAAATTATTATACATATTATCGCACCTAAAATATTTTGATATCTTCAAACCACATGGTCGGTGCGTCTTTATGTTGTTTTGGCCCTCATTGCAAATAAGTACAAAAGTTTAGATATTTCATTAGTTTCATAATGTGTATTTCCGAGATGGAGTTTGGAAGCCTCGAAACACACATTATGAAACTAATGAAATAGCTAAACTTTGTTTGTTGTGATAAAGATGACAAATACACAAAATCAACCACTAACTTTTCCCTAGATATTCACAAGGCACGCGCGTCCAACGGGCGAGCTATGCAACTATATTGGAATATACATACGGTTTTTTTAATGCGGATTAATAAAAAATAGGGGGAAATTTAAAAGTATGTTTAAAATTAATTGTTGTTTGACTTTGTGTTTTAATTTTTTTAAAGATTTTGTTTTAAAAAGTAATCCGGATTTTTGATTTTGTTTTAGTTGATAAATGAAAATGAAAATTAGAATACTTTCAAGAATTGTTAAAAAGATCAAAGTATTAGTAGAATGCTTATTAAGAAATAATATATAATTATTTAATATGGACGTTTGTGATACTAATAAGTCGCATAATGTTTATAACAAATTATAAACTAATGGATTAATAACTATGAAATATGATAACAAAAAAATGAGCTTGATAAACATAACATTATTAAGACGCATACATACAATACTAATAAAATAAATACATAGTAAGTTGACTACGTGACTAATAAGCATTATTTATTATGATACGCCTAACAAAAGTGACTTCCTTAATTCAAAAAAAAATTATATGCACTAATTTGTTCATTTACTAACTTTATTAATTTTTTCCCCCAAAAGTGTTAGTTTTCACATTGCATATCATCTACTCTTTTTCGAGCCAACAATCATATACTACATTCGTATGGACGATTCTTCCAAAAAGGAATATACACTTGTGTTGTTTCTCTTATGGATTAGAGTTCATTCCTATTTGTTCGTTATTCACTCTATACAAATTTCACATTATTCGCTTTATAAAAAATTTATTCATTTCTTTTTGTTTGTTTTTCATTCTATAATAATTTTATGTCGGTCGTAATTGATTAACCGTTACTTAATTTATTCCTTGGATACTCACAAGGCGAGCCCGCCCATCGGGCGGGCTTTGCAACTAGTATATATATATATATATATATATATATATATATATATATATATATATATATATATATATATACATCCCTTTATAAATGCATTGGATACATCCCCACCACAATCCAATCCTATCACCTTTAAGATTCAGACTTTCCAAACTAACATCCAGGCTTAAATTTACACACGCCATACCAACATCCAATTTTAAAAATATTACCAAAACGAAAAAAAACACACCTAAAGTTACCTATACAAGCAAAAAACCCCAAACAAACACATACCTGCCCTTTTAACAAATACTTCACTTACATAAAATGACTCCACAAAATACATTCTCATCTAAAAAAACACACACACAACAACAAAATAAAAATAAAAACACTCTCCTCACAAAAACACTCCAGAACAACAGAAATAAAAAACATTCTCATCTCCATCATCAAAACCCTCACCCTACCCACAACAGGCGGTCGTCACCACTGTCGGACCTTCCTACTACCACCGAAAATAACATTTAAGGAGTATTTCAAGCTTTAAAATATTTTTTGAGTTATTTTTATGTATCTTAATTATTAGTTAAGGTTTGAGGTATTTTTTTATAGATCTATTATTTTTTTATGGATCCATAATTTTTAAATGTAGATCTATAGTTTTAAAATATAGATCTAAATTTATACTAATTCTTTTGCGTTTTTTTACCAGCCGCTTTATTCGCCGGAAAAAGCTTACTCGCCGGAACCCTCCGACCACCACTTTGTCACAGCCGCCAACCACCACCTGTCACCGCCAGTTTATAGCCGTTACTGCCTCCACCAACAACAACATACTACAACGACCACGTTACAGCCGCAGACAACCACCACTACCACCACCACGTCAAAGATGTAACTCCCACCATAACCGATTTTTTTCCAGTATTGTTGTTGTTTTAGGATCTATATAATAAACAACTTTTGAGAGCTGATATGTGTAGATATTTATTATGTTTTTGTAGATCTGATATTTATTATGGTTTTGTCTTTTTTTTAGTTCAGCCGCCGACACTGTTGACGGAATATTCACCCACTGCTGAAACTTGCGTTGCTATGCCGAATGTCTCTACTAGATATTTATTATTGTCATCGATAGATACATGGTTTGTTTTTTTAATTTGTCAGGTAATATTTGATTTGTTGTGTAAATTTTGATATAAAGTTTGTTCTAATTTTTTTTGTAAGTTTTAAAGTTCATGTCTATTTTGTGAAAATTTGTATGTTTTGGACTAAGTTTGCGGATTTGTGATTTTGTTTAATTTGGTTGGTAGATTTGTTATAAAATATCTTATATAGATTTGATGTGTTAATATGAAGGGTTGATAAATTTTATTTTGTAATGTTGAATATATTTAAAGAATTTTGTTGTAAAATTTATAAGTTTTGATCATTAGAATATTATGAATGTAGATGCTTTGACATTTTTAAGTTTTTTGAAAGTGTAATAGTTTTTATTTTTGAATTTTGAAATATTTTGCAAGTGCTAAAATTTTGATGTTTTAAAAACTTCGAAATTATTTACGTTGTTTACCTTTTGAATTTAAAAGTGAAAAACATTTTAAATTTGAAAGTGTAATTTTTTTTTAAATTTCAAATATTTTGAAATTTTGAAAGTTTTGAAATTTTTGGAATTCGAAATATTTTTAATTTATGAAAGCAATGAAAAGTGAAAATGTGAAAATTGTAGGAGTTTAAACTATCAAAATTTGAATATTTTAGGAGTGTAAACTTTTTGAAATTTTTGTGGCGGTTGAATTGCGAAGTTTTCACATTTTAAAAATTTTGAATTCAAAATAATTTGAATTTTATAAAGCATTGAGTTTTATAAGTTTTGATTTCTTTAAAATGTTCTTGAAACAATTTTTTTTATTGAATGTAGCTAAAAGAATTAACAGATTGAGTTGTATAGGAAAGCTAAAAGAAACACATAGGGAATTGAATTGACAGAGAAAGTTGTGAAAAGCAATAGTGAGTTAGTGACTATTGTGACAGCCTTGACATTATATACTACTTTTGAAATAGGGTTTTTCTAACATGGTGGGGACATCTGGCTGTGTGTCATAGCTTGATTGATCAGCAGTTATTTGTGAGGCCTGATAATGATTAATAACAATAACTGCTGACCAATCAGGATGTGACACACAGACTTTGTCCCCACCTTAATATGTGCCCCAGGGGCACATGTTAGAAAAACCTTTGAAATATAGTAAATTAAAGAACTAAAGAATGTCAATTGAATAATTGTTCAGACGCATCAAACGCACAAGACGCAAAATAACATATTTATAAAAATCATAATATTTTTCTAAAGGATCGTAAAGTATAAAATTGTGAGAAAAATATACAAGATTGTAAGTAAGGTACTCGTAGGGATGGTAACGGGCCGGGTTCGGGGCAGGTTTTAGTGTACCTCGCACTCACACTCGCACCCGTTAATGATATTCCCATTCATACCCGTCTCATTACCCGTTGAGTATCCAGTTAATATTATTCATTGATTTTTTGGGTTTTTCCGTAGGTATCGGGTATCTCAAATAATATATTCTATTACAAAATGATGGGCATAGAAAGGTTACGTCTCACAAAAACCGGTATCGATCAGAACGAATTAAAACGCTTTCGAATAATTCATGTATAACATTCAAATGTGTTAGATAATAAAAATATTTTCATAAAAAATACAATATAAGAAATTATATATAATATATATGTACTCCAATTAATTATAATAACAATAAAGTGGGTACGAATTTAGGCGAATGAGGTATGAGTACGAGTAATCGGCGCGGGTATTACTAGAACCCGTCATCGTACCCGCACCCGGATATTTTTTTTATCAATACCCAACCCCACATCCAAACCCGTTAACCCGCCCCCGTACACAACCCAACCGGTTTGAGTTTCAAAAGCTTTTGCCATCCTTAGGTATTGGGACTCAAAACTGCGTTTAAGCACTTCCATTTTAAATGCACATTTGATCATGAAAATTTACTATCAATGATAATTCTCATATTTATAACTTTAGATATTTTAATATAAAATCTAACACGTTAAGCGTGTAACCAACTGCAATAGGGAAAAAAAGCATAGGCGGACGTAGGTTGACACAACCAAATTTTGTACTGTAACAAAAAAATAACGAAATAATATTTATCAAAGTCAGCATATTACGTTAGGTAGCTTACATTTGTTGGAACCAAAAAAGTCGAATACAATGTCAATTTAATAAAATAGGATTAATTTATCAAACTCACACTTATCTTAATCTATATACTTTTTATAAGTTGAATGCATTTTCGTTGTTGGGGCGCGGAGGCTTAAAAATGACTATGAAAAAGAAAAGGATGGCAACTGATTAAGAATCCCCGCTCTCATCACACACATAAACATATTCTACACTACATTACTTTTTCGATAACATACTTATCTGATCGTCTTAATAAAGGTTTTTGAAAAAGGCCGCAGACAAAAATGATTGTGCGCTACCATTAGAAAAGGGGACAAACCAAACGGCCAGATACAAAGTTTTTCATTTTCAACCGAAAAACGAAACTACTCTGACGCAGTGGCGGAACCAGGAAGTTAGAAAAAGAGGGGCAATTTTTTTTTTTTGACAAAAATTGTTATGCACACTAAGATGAAGACAGAGATACAAGGTTTTTACATTGTTTGTCTTCGAAATAGAGGGGGGGGGGGGGGTGGGGGGGGTGGGGTGGGGGGGGGAGGATTTTGATCTTGATGATAGGGGTGCACTTCCAATAAAAAATGTCAATAATTTTTTTACACTAAAATCCGATTTTATTTGGCGAATTATGAGGGGCACCGCCCCCATAGTTTGTAAGTGGATCCGCCCCTGCTCCGGCGTCTCGAGAAAGCTATTTGTTAGCAAATATTTATCGTCGCCGTTAAGGAATGAGCACCAAGCACATCAATGGCTTCACTATTCCAACGCATGCAATTGAAAAATTGGTTCGCCAAAATACTAATGCGTCGCTAGACACCGCTGCCGCCGCTAGGCGCAGTGTACTACGTGACAAGTGTGTGTGTGGTTTGAAGAAAATTGCTCAAAATAAAGTTCTGTGCCAAGCCTTAATTATTAATGGTATAAAAAAGAAATAAAAGTTCCAAGTTTCAAGGCTTAAGTTTTGGCACAAGAGATCTGTATATGCTATTCACCCTCATCGGTATCAAGCCTATGACAGCTGTCTAGATTATGTCTGCGCATCTGAGTGTCTTCATAATTATAAACCTTATCTTAGTGGCTTGAGTGAATTTAAAATCAAACACATTCCCTTGTGAGGTGTTATGTTATGTGTAAATGCTTGAAAAGTTATCTAAACCAGTAAACATTTGTTAAAATTCCAAATTTTCTCTACGTTACGATAAATGATCATGTTTTTCTCGCTTTTAATTGCTTAAGGGCAAGCAACAGCTAAGTGTGGAAGGATTTGATAACGCCTAAATTTTACATGTTATTAGCGGCGTTATTTATATATATTTTATTATTTCTCGTTAACTTTCGATACTTAATAGCATAAATTATGTGCAGGTTCACTTGAAGTCATCCCAAGCTCAAAAGGAACAAAAGTTCAAGTGTTTACAATTATTGGAAGCAAGATAAAAGAAAAAGAAAGGACTAAAGCTGAAAAAGACCCAAGTACGCCACACTTACCCTTTGTGCGCCGCACTTCCCATCGAGTCCAAATTAAATGAAGACTGCATTTAATTCACTAAGTATGCAGCATAATATGTCAATGTGCCGCACTTCCTATCAGAACTATGAAGAATAATTAAATAGAATTAAATACACCTCGCATTTACACCCTAAGTGTGCCGCACAATCTTTCTTGTGCGTCGCACTTCAACCCAAAATCAGCCTATAAATAGAGATGAATAGAAATGAAGGGGGGGGGGGGTGTGAGGGGGTGGGGGGGGGGGGGGAGTATTTGATCTTGTGATGGGGTGCACTTTAATAAAAAGGTCCAATAATTTTTTTTACACTAAAATCCGATTTTATTTGGCGAATTATGAGGGGCACCGCCCCCATAGTTTGTAAGTGGATCCGCCCCTGCTCCGGCGTCTCGAGAAAGCTATTTGTTAGCAAATATTTATCGTCGCCGTTATGAATGAGCACCAAGCTACATCAATGGCGTCACTATTCAACCATGCAATTGAAAAATTGTTCGCCAAAGATACTATATCTGCGCGCTAGAAACACACCGCTGCCCAGCTAGGATAGCGCTGGTACTTCGGTACAGCTGAGTGTGTGTGGTGTGTTGTGTGTTATATAAAATATAATATATTAATATATAATAATATATATATATATAATATATATAATATATATATATATATATATATAAGTTTTGAAAGTTCAAGGATTAAGTTTCGGCACAGGAGACCAGTATATTCACCCTCACCAGTATCAAGTTCCGCTCTATCGGTCATGTTTATTTCCATTCACAAGCCCTTATGGTAGCTATCTAGATTATGTATGTGCATCTGAGTGTCTTCACAATTAAAAACACCTATCCTGAGATGTCTCAGTGAATTAAAAAATCCCTCAAACAATCCCTTGTGGAGGTGCTTTGTTATGCGTCTATGCCTCAAAAGTTAGCTAAACTAGTAAACATTTGTTAAAATCCAAATTTTCTCCACGTCAAGATAAATGATCTTGTTTGTCTCGCTTTAAATTGCTTAAGGGCAAGCAACAATTAAGTGTGGAGGGATTTGATTACCGCATAAAAATATAACAATTTTTTGCTGCGTTATTATATATATTTTCATCATTTCCGTGAACTTTTATATACTTTAAAGCATAAATTATGTGTAGGTTTCATAAAGCACCCCGAGCTCAAAAAGTAAACAAAGTCAAAGGTGTTTACAAGTGATTGGAAAGCAAAATAGAAGAAAAAGAAAGGACCAAAGCTGAAAAAGACCCAAGTACGCCGCACTTACCCTTTGTGCGCCGCACTTCTCATCGAGTCCAAGTTAAATGAAGACTGCATTTAATCACTAAGTACGCCGCACAATAATTCTAGTGCGCCGCACTTCCTATCATAACTATGAAGAATAATTAAATGAAATTAAATACACCTCGCATTTACACCCTAAGTGCGCCGTACAATCTTTCTTGTGCACCGCACTTCTACCCAAAATCAACCTATAAATAGAGACGAATTTTCTCTCCAAAACATATCATCACACACACAAATCATTCTTCATATCTCTAATATACTCCCTCAACCTCTCATCTATAAACACCATAAATACTTGAAGATTAAAGATCAAACAACGAAGAACGAAGAAGGATGTCATAATGTTTAGTATAATAAAGGTTGTACTACGATTCTATACTTGTTACGGGTAGAATTTTGATCCATATTCTTACCCGGACATAGAATGTTTCTTGTTTATCTATTTTATTTTGTTATGACCTTCATAGCCATGAGAGGCTAAATCTCTCATGACTACTCGGTGAAAATTATATAATGAATAAGCGTTTGGTATAATTATAATCTTGTTAATCTTAAGCTTATGTTATAATCCTATCGTGTCTAATCTTATCAACTTTGATTATCAACTTTGATTATATACTCACACCAATATAGGTCGAAAGATCCGTTGTGAACTATATAGTTTTAAAGATTTGTCTATGATCTTTATCATCTGTGATGAGAAATCCACTTACGTTATTTGGTAAACAAAAAAAAGATTTGATATAATAGTAACTTGATTATTTGAGTGACACATTTGATCGAGTTAACTAAGCATAAGTCTTAAAGTAAACAAGTGAATTTGTGAAAACATTTTTTGACGAGAAAACACTTTTTATAGATTCAAGTACTAAGGTTGAGATTGTAACCCTTACCATTGCTTAGGAATTATCTGAAATCATCCGAGTAGTCATATTTCTCATTATTGAATTCAGTTCAGTTTATTTCAAATCTGTTAAAGTTTATTTTTCAGCTGATTATTCGACACTACGCAAATGCCTGTGGACGACCTAGTCTTACCTAAAAAGATTGTACTACATACGTGGGTTATACTTTTACCCGTGTGTTTCCATCTAATAACCGGTAATCTCAGTCTTATAAATTTAAAGCTTTTGAATCACATCAGCCTCACTTCATAAGAAGTGCGTCGTACTTTACCCTTGTATTAAATTCTCTCTCCCCGATCTGAAGTACGCCGCACTTGTTTATATGTGCGCCACACTTTGGTGCGAATTTATTAGTTATCTTTAAGTCTTTCTTCCAAGTCCTTCTTTTAACGACCATTAGCATATTTAACGGATATCTTTTACGTTTTCAGTCCTCCTTTTTTCTTATTAACCTGAAACAACCATTACACTAATAAGTACATAAAGAGACGATATTTAATATATTTATATAGCTAAATTACATATTTACAAGGAATATTTTATGTATTAGAGTGTTATCAAATCCCCTTATAGTTAACTATTGCTTGCCCTCAAGCAATCAAAGCGAAAGTACTTTGTTTTTATATATGTGGAATAAAACAAGTCAAAGATCACAAGCTAAGATAATGCTTTAGCAGAAAGAAGTCTAAATTCATAAAGAAGTTCCAAACAATATTTCCTTTGAGTCAAACAAACCCCCTTTTCATTTTCCAAAACTTCAATTCCCAAAAAGTATTCCAGCTTTCCCACATCTTTGATTTGAAACTTACTTTTCAAGAACTTTTTAAAATCATTAATCTGATTAACATTACTTCCAGTAATAACTATATCCTCAACATATACCAAAAGAGCCATAAATGTGTTACCAGAACCTTTCACAAATAAAGAGTAATCATACTTACTCTAAACAAAGCCATGATCAACAAGAACACACACAAGTTTAGCATTCTATTGTTTGGGAGCTTGTTTAAGCCCATACAATAACTTGTTAAGCTTGCGTACTTTATTATAATTGTTACCATTACACCACAGAGTAAATACCAAACATAAACAAAGCAACATTACAGAAATTATACACATCTTCATAAAGGTCACCCTAAAGAAAAGCATTATTCACATCAAGTTGTAAAAGATGCCAGCCATTTTGAACTGCAATATTGTTTAAGTACCTAACATTTGTAATTTTAACAACATGACTGAAAGTTTATTAATATATTAAATCTTAAAGATCCATTTGCAACCTATAAGTTTTCTACCTTTAGGAAGATCATTAATAGTCCAAGTATTATTCCTATTTAAAGCTTCAATTTCTGCATTTATAGCTTCTACCCAGTTTCTATCTTTTAAAGCAACAAAATAATTGTTTGGTTTTAACACCCCCAAATTTACTTGCAGCGGAACCAACAGTTTGGGTGTTAAGTCATAGCACAACAACATAAGAATATAAAGAACGACTCAAAAGAGACGTTTAAAACATAACATTGTCCCATTCATGTAAGATCAGAGTCGAAAATTTGTCCACAAGATCGTCACCATACAACATCATAACATAAGTTTTAACTTTTAAAAAAAACATAACACAAAGTGTTTTCGATGAATGGAACCAAAAACAAGTTTAGTCAAAACATTTCGCGCTAAACTCCATTCGCCACTCCAAGCCATCAACCCTGATTACCTGAGATAAAACATGCTAAAAAGTCAACGAAAACGTTGAGTGAATCCATAGAGTTTATATGAAATAAAGAGTGAACACAAGTATTTTTAATCATCGAAAACTTGTGGATCAAACAAGTTATAATCACTAATGCATTAAGCTCATGCCACTGAAACGTTAACCAACATATTATAAATATGTAATCATTTGCCCCACAACTAGGTAATATTGCAATATACCTAAAGAAATTCTCAATACAAAATGTCCTTTAGGGGTGATCGCGCCATGGATGTCACAACCCCAGACAGGGCAGTCACGGCCCAATAGATCTACTTAATGTACTAGCGCTCACCCATCATAGGTAATTAACAGTGCATGAAATTAGGGGGCCTTTTTGCAATAGGTACTTATGCAATTAGTTCACAATCGGGACCAGCATACCGAAAATCACTTGTGTTCAATTTATAAAACTAGCATGTATCTCCCTCGCGGGGTTTATAAAAACATTTATAAGTAGAAAGGCGAGGCTATGATCTCACCGAGAGAACAATTAGATCAGAAGTGTGACGAGTCTCGAACGAGCGGGAAGTACTCCCAAGCACCTCCTAAAAGACGTGACGCGACTTAGTACGTAGAAAGAAACAATACGTAAAAATTAAACAAGTGATCATGAGATGTGTTTCCGAGATAAGCATGGCATTCCACTAGAACTTCCCCAAATCCTTTTTAATCCCAAAATGACTTGTGATCTGGTCTTATAGGTAAATAAACACCTACTAAGTTTCGGCTTTTAATTTTTATTTTATCAAGGTGTACTAAACGTTTTTAAACTTTGAGACTAGACGTAAAAACTCAGTTTCTGATTTTAACTTGACTTGATGAACTCATAGCTCCTAGCTCACAAATGTTCTAAATATAAGGCTTTCACTTCTGGAAATCCCTTCGAGTCTAGTTTTCAAAAATGTAAGGCTCGTTATCTACAAAGTTTCAGAACCATAGTAAAAGACTCTTTTACCCCTGACTACTCAAACCAGATTATTTCCAAAAATTTTACCCTTTACAAAAACGGCCATAAATCCCAAACCATGATAGCAATCAAAGTGATTCCAATTGGAGAAGTTAGATTAATGTGTCTACTACTGACCCATGCTTTAAAATGCAGAACTTTGTGGAAAAGTTTAGTGGTTAAATCCGTTTCCCAAACAACTATCCAGATTCGACTAGTTACCGTAAAACGGCCATAACTTCCTCATCCGGAGGAATTGGTTGGGCATCCAACTATCCCATGATGCTAAGACCTATATCTATCCTTTTATAAAATTTCTCAGGAGGCTATAGGCCAAAAAGTTTGAGATAAACCCACGTTTTGCTACTGATATCCAAACAGTTTTATAAACCCTTTCTAAAACCAATCCAAACATCATTTTATTCCCACTAAAACTTGACACAATGCCATAACTAATTATTAAACACAATCATAAACTCAAAAACTCAATATTTCCAGAATCCATCATCCATTTTCATGGTTCAAAAACGAAAGAAAAATTAAAAATAAAGAGAAGATCTTACTAGGAGTTGATTTAGGCTAGAGAATCAAAAACAAAAACACCCTTCTCAACCTTGGGCTGAGTTCGAACCACAATAACACCCAAAACCTTTCACTCCAATACTTATAAACAGCCAAGATAGTGATAGCCACAAGATTATAACAAGCCCTAATCAAAACCTCTCAATAAAACACCAAGAACATCTTCAAATCTTCATGGATCTTAACCAAACTTTGCAAGAAGCCTTAGGATGATGATATGATGCTAGGAATGACAAGAAAATTTTTGTAAGATTATGGTGGTGGTGGTGGTTTATACGGCAGCAACAAGACCAAAGAGGGAGAGAAGAATGTTTTTGTAGTGAAATGAAAGAGTGCATGATGAGGAAAAGATGGAAGTAATTATGGTTTATAGAAAATTGTATAAGAGTGTTGTGTGTGTAAATGTCCAACCGGCCATAGGCCTAGGTATAGGACTTTAATAATTTTTTTTTGTTTTGTAGTGTGTATGATTTATTTAAAAGTGTGATGAAGGTTTTTGTTAAATAAAAGTGAGGTTTAAGGCAAAACGCGAGTTTTAAGCAAGAAATTCACGTAAATATGAAACCAACTAAAAATGCAATGATGTAAATATTATCATCGGGAGTATTATAAATATTAAACCACTAAGGCAACGAAAGCACAGAATAAATTCCTAAATACGGCTCACTTAGAGCTAGGAACGTAAAATTTTTACCAAATCGGGTAAACGTAAAATTAATGACTTTGCATAAAAATAAAAATAGAAATAAAGTTTGGAATAAATAATGACCTTAAATACGGGGTTTTACAACTAGCATAGCTCACCTGCCACTACATGGCCATCCAAAGAGTGTACGCAATTATCCCTTCAGGTTCCAAATAAAACAACCCTGGAACCATTAAGCACCTTGACTTTGCCCGACTTTAATTTTATGGTATATCCCTCTTTTTCAAGAGTTCCTAGCGATATCAAGTTTCTTTTCAATTCAGGAATATACCTGACATTGTGTAACATAAAACTTGACCCATCTTTCAGTTGTACCCTTACCTTGCTAATACCTCTGATCTTACACTCCCTGTTGTCACCCAATAGTATACTGCCCCCATCGCATTCTAGAAAATCAAAAAATAAATCTAACCTGGGTATCATGTGGTATGAACCTCTTGAATCCATGACCCAGTCAAGCAGAGCATCTACACTTGATGAAGTCTAAAATGTACATCAAATTAGCATCATTTATCCCATGTTTCTTAACCCATTTGATATAATTATTGCAAGAATTGTTACTTAATCACTTAAATTTAGTTTTGTAGTAATTATGGAGCACTTGGTGAAGAATTAGCTCAAAGGCGCATATTTTAGAGCTTAAACAAAGACATTTGAAGAATCTGTCCCTGACTGCCTATACACCGTATCCAACAAGGAAGATATGGCGTATTCGCGCCTGACCTTCACCAAAAACCACATAAAGCTAAGATTAATTTAATTCACAGTGTTAGAAGTAATAAAGATATTATTTTATAGTTTAATTAATAATGTAACACTCTAAAAAACAATTATAGTTATAAAGTTTTTATCACATCTTTCTATTTTTTCTTTTTTTTGGATTTTATCTGTTGTTCATCTATACGCCGGGATAATAAAGATATAATTGGAGGGTCGCGTGAGATGTCCCTAGCTATGACAAGAAACTCCCCAATACACTGTATTGGAGGAGCCCAATATGGCGTATCGACCAAATTTCACACATTATATATAGAAGGCCTTAAACTAGTTTTTAAGGTGTGCTTAACCATATATTTGTGACCATAACCACAAAATTTGATTTTCAAAAGATCAAGAGCAGCAAGAAGGTCCAGTAACGCACTTTAATCCATAGTAAACATCTTGTAATTCTTACATACGTTAAATTCGTAAATTGGTTCTTTGGTATCGTTCCTGGTTTAGTTTACCTTGTTAACTCTTTGGTATCATTCCTATAGGCTTAGTTTACCTTGTGCATTTTGCTTATGAACTTTGTATGTGTTATAATGATTAACGGCTAACGACGTTGTATGTTAACTGTGATAATGAAGATTTATTGTTTGGCATATGACATGCAGATTTACTTAATTTATCTTTGATTACTTTTTATGTTTCCAAACAAAAACTTGTTTATGTGTTTAATTATGTGCACCTTCCATTCAACCAGACCAAGAAAGTGGACTAAGCAGACTTGGATGTCGGGGAAGCGTTATATATCTAGAATCATAGGATCATAAGTAAATGACCTATCCTTACCTTAAGTTTTTGAACAAGTTGGCCAGCAGGTGACCCTGGGATTATCAACTCAATAATAACGTTCTTATATGGCGGGTTTGGACTCAGACAGAGTAGACTACTAGTATCTAAATTGCCGTAAATAGTAAGTTGGCAAAGTCCTGATATGCTAGGGTTTAACAGGAGCACCACTACTTATATCCTAAGGAGATTATAACTTGTAAATAGGATGCCTTATGCGGACATGTAATATTGTGACAGGATCTTATGTGTCTAGGTTCTAGGAAGAAGTAACGCCTAAATTAAAGAATGATATGCCACCTCAAGATAAGTAAGTGATTGCACATAGACAAGTCATGCCAACGTTAAATTAGATTTATTACGGTTAACATAGTTTGCTATCATAAGGCTAGACCATTCTTCTTATCTTTTGTTAATTGACTAGCATGCATTAGAGTTAAGAATATAGGTTAAGTTACCAAAACCACACCCGTGCTAGTCTCTCAGACTAAACCCCTTTTCCCTGTTAGAATTAGGAGTAGGATTGACTTAGCATAGGATTAACTTAGATAACTAAAATACTAATAACGTAGAAATCCACGTTTGTCACACAGGTTAAAACAATGAACATAAGATGGTTCAACATCAAATTTACGGAATGTCTAAAAATGATTAACGATATGGTAATTTAAATTTTGATCAAATCTATTTTAAAATTAGAAAGAACGTTGTAATATTGATAGTTTAGTGTTAAAATAAGAAATAAATGAAGAACTGATTTCATTATATTTATAATTTAAAGAAAGTGATTAAAATAACAATTTTGACTACTAATTTTGGAATTTGTTTTCGTTTATTTTGTATTAGAGAGGTTTATAAATAATTAGAAATGATTATTCAAATTTAAAAGACGAAATTTTTAAATAATAACATCACTTACATAACGCCAAACCAAAAATACTGAATCATATCCCAAAACAGCACCCATCACGAAAAAAATATGCTAATCCATACAAAACAAAAAAAAACTACACCCCTCACTCTCAATAAACGTACTAGGCAACAACATTCTATTACACACTCCTAGCAAACACCTAACCAAACTCGAACACCCTATCATAACGAAACGTTAACCAGCCACCAGATAACCCCAGTACAACGCCTACAAACCACAGACATACAGCAATAACAACTACCGCTTGCCCAATACACCCCCAAAATCCATCAAACAACAGCAAACGAAAATTATAAACACTCCCTTATTATCACAAATCAACACTCTGACCACTATCAATTAAAAATACACATTACACCAAGCCTCCATCCCACAAAACCCTCCGTACGTCCCACGACACCCAAACAAAAGACAAAAACCCTAAATTAAAAAGCCATCAAGAAACACCAAAAAACACCACCTTACACACTAAAGAAAAGCATCCCAATAGAAAATAGGCTCTCACTCAAGAAATCCACTTCCAAACACGAACAATAACGGTACACGAAAACACAATCAAACCTCTCACCACTCAACCCTCCAATACTCCCAACAAACCCCCTTTAGAACCGAATTACACCTAGTCGAATAATTAACTCGCTCCTAGTGAACGACACACAACTTACGCGAAGCTAAAATCGGTCTGTTCCCACTTCCCGTTAGAGTGTTGTTTTTAGGAAAGACCGCATAACAAATAAATAGTAAAACTTGATACATAAATAAACAACCCATAACGACACATCAAGTTTTTGGCGCCATTGCCGGGTAGTAAAATTGTTTATTTTTAATTTTGTTAGTGTTTTTAGTTCTAACCTACGAGTAGGAGTAGAATAATTTAATTGTGTCACTCGGGTTGATTCATCCCTCTCTGCCTGAGATTGTGTGTGTTTGTTTTTATTTGTTTTGTGTGTTTTGTATAATACACTGTTCTGATCGATAACCTGCTACGACGTATTCAAATCAATTGGATACGGCGTATCTACCTTTCTGATCAATACAGCATATTTAACTCAATAAGTCCATATGGCGTATCCAAATTAATTGAATACGACGTATCAACTGTTTGAGACAGTAGCAAAATAACCTTTTGTATTCAGTTCCCGTTGTTTGTTTTCTATAAAAACTTTATTTAGAGCATATCCTACTGATTGTTTATACCTTGTTTCAGGTAGTGCATGACTCGAAGTTCTACCAAAGGCCTCATCCAACCTTTTGAAGATCCGGAAAGTGTATTTTGTGCAAGGAAGAAATTTGTCAAGGCAACTAGCCTTGATAGCTCGAGTTTTCTAGAACTCGATTTTGTTGCTGAATTTGTCAACCAATCCGAAGAAGAAACAACAACAATGGAACCAACTATGGAAGAATACATGACCACCACCCATGCTGGCTATGGACCGGGTGTTGTTCGCCCTAAGATTAACGAGACAGTTAATTTCAAAATTAAGATGCAATTCCTCAAAGAACTTCAAAGCAATACTTTTAGTGGATTGGAACATGAAGATCCAAATGAACATATTGAAAGAGTTCTTAAGTGTGCTGATTTATTCCATATCCCGAAGATTACTATTGATCAACTTATGCTTCGAGCCTTCCCAATGTCACTTACTAGAGCTGCAAACCGTTGGTTAAGAAACGAACAGCCTGGTTCAATCACTGATTGGGAAACTCTAAAAAAGAAATTTTTGAGCAAATATTGCCCACTTGCTCGTACTACTAAAAAGATGGAGAAAATCAATAACTTCCAACAAGAACATGATGAAACTCTCTATGCTGCTTGGGAGAGATTCAAAGAACTTTTATTGAAGTGTCCTCAACATTACTTAACCGAAATGCAGGAGGTAATTGCGTTCTACAAGGGATTAGATGCTCCTACTAGACTTAGCCTTGACTCCCGAGGTGCTATTTGTTGGGATTAAAGGTCTTTTTAATGTTACTGTTGC
>BQNB010013437.1:47500-77173 GCA_026074375.1 Tanacetum coccineum | reverse complement strand
AAAATCCTTATGATTTGTCCTTCTTTGCTTGTTTATGAAGGATACCAATCCTGCTTTACTTTTCTTAGCCATTATTCTTGTTTGTACTGCTGATTTTGGATCTCCAATGATCTGATCTTTGGGATGAATGGAATGAATTCTTGTTGTGGGAATATGACTGACATTTATGGAAGGTTCCATGTTGTTAAAGTCAGCCTCTGCACCCACACTTTGATCATCAACAGGTGTATTTAGAGAATCATCATAAGCACTGCCAAAAATGCCAGTACTATGAATTTCAGCAGTATCCTCCAATTCAGGCATGAGTGGATCATCTGGATAATCATTGATATCTATTGAAAATGATCCATCAATAGGCATAAGTTGTGGTTCACTTGATGTCCCAGCAGGATAACTTGTTCTTGAAGCACTAGCAGTATTAAGTGGAGTTCTAACAGTATTAAAACTGTTAGTACTGCTAGTTCTTGTTCTCATTCCTTTACACAGCTGTGCATCACACTCTTCTTCAAATTGGCTTCTTCCATCATCAGAATGCTTTGTAGCCATCTTTTCTTGATTCAGCATATTATTAACAGCATCCTTCAAGGTGTGATCTTCCACATTTGCTGGTTCTTGTTCCACCTTTTTGCCAGCATCATCATCATTTGGTGAGGACACATCTTCCTCAGAAGTAGAAGGACCATAAGAACTTGTATGCAGCAATGGTAATAGGATGTATTCTTGATCAGGGACTTTTTCCTTTTCAGCTTGTCCTGCATCAGAATTTGTCTCTATACCTGCATTAACATTAGCTCTATTTCCTGCACTAACTGGATGATAATTCATAGTATTGGTTAGAGAATCAATATCAAACAGCCATTTTGGTCCATTTCCTGCAATATTTGGTTGATTTTCAAGAAAGTTTACATGCAGGTTTTCTTCTACCTTCCTAGTTCTGTGGTTATATACCCTAAAAGCCTTGCTACTTATAGAGTAACCAACTAGAACTCCTTCATCAGCCTTTCCATCGAATTTGCCTAGGTGATCAAGAGTGTTAAGAATAGACACTAGACAGCCAAAAGGTCTCATGAAACTTATAATGGGTGGTCTACCTATTAAGAGTTCATAAGGTGTCTTATTATGAGGTTTAGTCACTAATACCTTATTCTGTACATAACAAGCAGTATTAATTGCTTCAGCCCAAAATGGTATAGGTAATAATGAATATGCCAACATAGTTCTAGCTGCCTCAATAAGAGTCATATTCTTTCTTTCAGCCACTCTATTTTGCTTTGGAGTTCTAGCATTGCTGTATTCCCTCTTAATCCCTTTTGAATTACAGAACTGATTTAAATCTTGATTCTTAAACTCAGTCCCATTGTCACTTCTGATGATTTTAACCTTATGATTTAATTGGTTTTCTATCCCTGCTATGAAATTTCTAAGGATACCACTAGTTTCATCCTTCTTTGCTAATAAGAAAACCCAACTAAATCTGCTATAGTCATTAGTGACAACTAGGAAATATATTTTCCCCATGAGACTCTTTACAAATGTAGGTCTAAAAAGGTCCATATGCAAGATTTATAAAGGTTGGTAGATAGAAGTCACAAGCTTGGACTTACAAGTGGCTTTGTGTTGCTTTCCTTTTTGACAAGCAACACAAGTGTGGTCATTTTCAAAAATTTTAGAAGGCAAACCTCTAACCAGATTTCCGTTCACAAGTTTATTTAAAGTTTTAAAGTTTATATGACCAAACCTCCTATGCCATAATTTAGACTCATTATTTGTGGCTTTTGAAATTAAACAAGTCAAACCTTTTAAGGGAACAATGTTCTTTAGATCAAAACTATACATATTATCCTTTTTAGGAATCTTAAGCATTACTTGATTTTCATCAGGTAGCTTAAAATCAGGAGAAAGAATAAGACATTCAGTCTCAGTGAAAAGAACACTATTCTTTTTGTCACACATCTGTGAGACACTAAAAAGATTAAACTTTAGTTCTTTTACAAAATACATATCCTTAAAGTCTAAATTACCAGTTCTAATGGTACCTTTACCAGATATTTTAACTCCTTTAGAACTGCCTGCAAAAGCAACAAATCCTCCGTCTTATTCTTGATAATTTGTCAGAAAGGACTTGTTTTCTGTCATATGCCGGGAGCATCCACTATCAAAAATTCTTGTATCTTTCAAAGCATCTTGTGGATCACCCTGCATATGAAACATAAGAGAATTAGTTTCTCTTTGGGACCCAAGCCATCACTGACTTGAGTCTGCCTGTTGGATCAACATAGTCAAAACGTTTACAGATGTATGATCCACTATCTTTGGAGATATGATCAATCCCTTTTATTTTAGGTCTCCAAACCCAGCATGCTGAGGGCTTAACAGCATTAACCCCTTTCTTCCCAACATCACTTGTCACCCTTTTTGTCTTAACAGTATTAATAGAATTTATTTTTACAGTATTAACTTTATTTTTTTAGATTTATATTTTTGAGTGCTATTTCTTGGTGAACAGGTCTCCTGGTTGGTGAATGTCTCTTTTGAAAAACATTTGTTCTATATTTTGCAACATTCATCAAGGATTTTGGTGCAGCAGTATTAACAGGCTTAGCAGTACTAATTAGTACGGCTGCTTTAGGAGAGCTTTGCCTAGCAGTACTAATTGGTACTTTGCCAGACTTGGTTAAAACTGCTTTAGGAGACAAATTTCTTCTATTATTAGAGAAATTTTGGTGATTGGTCCTCATTGCATCATTCCAAACTAGTTTACTTTCCCTTTCACCAGTTCCCTTTTTCCCTTTGTTCAAAACAGGTTTTTGCCCCATCTTTTTATCATGGTAATCACAATCTTTAATTTGATGGTTCAAACTCCTACAGACAAAGCAAGCTCTTTTTGAAGAATGAAATCCAACTCCTAGCCTTTTAGAGTTCAGTTCATTCTTATTTTCTCTATTGTACCTAGGGATTTAACTAGTATTCCTAGGTTCATTAGCCTGCTTAGGTTTTTGTTAAACATTAATAGATTTTACCACCTTTGACACAATCTCATCCTCTTCACAGTCAGAAACCCAATCCTCAATAATTGATGCATCTGGTGTTTTCTTAGTCTCTACAAAGGAAATCTCAGACACAATCTGATCTACCTTAACACCATAGCCTACAAATTCAGGCTCCTTAAACTTTTCAATGCCAGAGTGAGATAAATTAATTGAAAGAGGTACAAATAGGCCTGTAGGTGGAGGAGAAACAACATTTTACCCCAAACCCTTCTTATTGTTATCTATTAATTTACTTCCTATCACTTTATCTAAACTCTTAGTGGCATTATCATAGTTGTTAATTTTAAGCAGATTATCCTCTTTTTTCTTTCTTAAGTTTTTCTATTATAGTCTTAAGAGTAATAATCTCTGCTTCATTGAAGGTGGCATCTCTTTTTAGTACAGCTATTTTATCAGTAAATATCACCTCATTTTGTTTGTAGAAGGCAAGTTGTTCTTCTACAGAGGCTAATGCTCTTTTATAATTGGCCAGATCAAACTCAGTTTTATTATAGTCTATTCTTAACTTATCATACTGAGCTTTAAGTGTTTCAAATGACTTAAGACAAATGCTAAAACAAGTTTTGTCTTTTTGTACTAGGGGTGAGCAAAACCGACCGACGACCGAAAACCGACACAAACCGACCGAAACCGACACCGACCGACACAAACCGACCTTACTCGGGTCGGGACTCGGGATGGGTTTTCCACGATGTCGGGACTCTGTTCGGTTCGGGACTTGGGATGAGTCGGGATCACACAAAGAAAATCACACAAACCGGGATTACTCGGGCCTAACTCGGTTCGGTTCGGGACTCGGGATTAAATCGGGTCGGGATTCGGTTTGGGTTTTCCACGATTTCGGTTCCGGGATGAGTCGGGATCGGGTCGAGACGGGTCGGTTTCGTCCCGATGCTCACCCCTATTTTGTACCTCTAAATCTGAGAAAGCCATCAATGCCATATTGGTAGGGACTTCCTCTTCAGCCATGAAACTCCAATCAAATCTAGCTCCATTAACTGCTAACATGGCCTTTGGAGAGGCTTCTTCCACCTTCACAGTCCTCCTTGTAATCTCTTGATTTCTGCTCCCTTAATCATAACTCCTAGCCCTACCATCTTGTCCTCTAGGGTTTCTGCACTCCCTAGCAAAATGTCCTAACTTATGGCAGTTAAAACATTCTACTTTTGTCTTGTCAAACCCTGCTGTATCACCTCCATTGATGGTGATTTTCTTTCCAGTCCTTTGATAAAACTTCTTGGCTCTCATGCTTAGCAGTGCCAACTGCCATTTTAAATCCATTTCTTCCAGGTCATCATCATGGATTTGTTCTAAATCTTCATGAATAATCCGAGATCCATATGGTTGATTAGCCAAGAATGCATAAACCGTGGCATCACTTAGACTGACAGCACTATCACTAGTACTTAGTGCGGGTTTAGCACTTAACAGGTGTGTTTAACAAGTACTCAGCTGGGAATAGTGCTGTATCTTCAATTTGTACATTCCAGGAGTTGATACAAATGTGACATATTCTAAGATCTGTGGTTGACTAGTTGATACTGTTCCCTTCACCTCTTGTTCAACAATCTTAAAATTATTGTACAAGTCATCTATGCTCATTGTTTCTAGATCTGGTTTGTTTCTCCATACAACCACATGTGTATTCCACTCAACAGGAAGACATCTCAAGAATTTTAGATTCAAATCTTCTTGAGAGATGTTTACACCCAAGATAGACAATTGGCTAACAATCTTCTGTAGCCTGTTGAAGAGGGAGTCAAGTGACTCTGAACTTGAAGCATTGAAATTTTCATACATTTGCTTCAGGAGTGTCTTTTGAGTCTTCTTGGTGGCTTCATTACCACCAAATCTTGCTTCTATGGCTTCAAACAAGGTCTTGGCATCCTTATATTGATTAAAAGTGAGTAGATGCTCACTTGGAAGTGTCATCATCAAAATACTTCAGGCTTTAAGATCATTCTTCTTTTGAATCTTCTCATCAGCAGTAACAACACCAGGTATTGTTGAAGTAGATGTACCATCAGCGTTTGTAGTGGTTCGTGCTACTGGCTTGAAGGAGTTGCCATCCTCTATGATCTCCCAGAGAGCATAGTCTTGAAGTTGAATGTATGACTCTATTCTGAGTCTCCATGTGTCATAATCACCTTGCTTCAGAAGTGGCAGTTTTGCAAGAGCATTGTTTTGGGTACTTTCTAGATCCATAGGTCTTGATCTAGAGATTGTACAAAGAGTTAGATCTAATTTGTTTCTTCTTGATCAAGGTTTCAGAACACTAGCTCTGATACCACTTGTTGATCTCGTTTATAACAGATCATTTGTTAGCTTGTTGAAGCTTTAGTTATCTTAGATAAATCTAAAACAACTATGATAGAAACCTTGTGGTATATTTATAAAGATTATGCGGAATTAATCTTTATATACTCAGAAGAATAATAAGAACAATATCAAAACAACGAAGCTTTCACTATATTAAGCAAATCACAAAACAACTACATGTTTTGCCTAACAGCTATTGTGTTTTTCTATCTAACAATTTATATATCTCTAACTATGCCGTGAGAGTTCCTTTTATACACCAAGGAAACCCCTAATGGGCTTACAAAACGCGTTAAGAGATAATGCATATCTATTCATAATTTATCTCATGCATATCTCATAAGCAGTACTAATACAATACACTAGCAGTACTAACTATTACTGACAGTACTAACATTGTACTGGCAGTGCTAACTATAAAGCTAGCGGTACTAAAGACTTAAACTTGTTTCTTTAATTTTCATTAACAGCATTAAGTATTCACTAGCAGTATTAATCTTGAGCCAGCAGTATTAACTTGTAGAACCTTTAGAATCCCAACATGCTGCATCGGCTGCTGCCGCTGCTACGGCTGATGCCGCTGCTACGGTTGCTGCCGCTGCTATGGCTCCTGTCGCTCCTCTTGATCTCCATCTTCTTTCTCTAATTTTTCTTCTTCTTTTTCATTATCATCTTCTTCTTCTGCTCCTCCTTCATCTTCTTCTTCTCCTTCATTTTCTTCATCTCCTCTTCGTCCGCCTCGTCTTTTTCCTTTTCGAATTGCTTGATGAGGAGTGAAACTTTTCTCATTTTTTTTTTTTTTTTTTTGTTTTTTTTTTTTTTTTGTTTTTTTTTTTCTTTTTTTTTCTCTTCTCATCAATGTCAGCTTTAACTTCAGGATCATTTAAATCAAGCACTTTACACTTATAATCACTTTCATCGCATGGATAAAGATCAGCAGCAGAAACATCAGAATCTACCTCGTTTGTCTTCCTCTTCTTGTTCTATTTTCTCTTTTTGTTGTTGATGTTTTCAGAACTCTGTTCCTTGTTGTTGTTTTTCATCATCTCCAACCTTTCCTCGAGTATCTTGGGTAATTTATGCACAATATCCTCAGTGGCTTTATTTAAGAAATGGATAAAATCCCTGCGGGACATCATGTTGCTAACATCAACCCCATCGAGCTCGCAATTTATCCTATGATCATCGAATTTCCTCACCGCATTGAAACGCGCTAAATGCACCTCTGACATTGCCCCGTTCCTCATCTCAATCTAGGGTTTGCTTTTGGGAATTTTCTTCCTTTTATAAACCATAAACTTTCACCCGAACTGACCACACCCACCGACCCACCTATGTTTTAGTACCGGACTAATGGGTCACATATTCACATTATTCTGTTGTTATGCTCTTGGGCTTTAGCCGATGATAAACTCCACCCACCGCATTCATCTTTTTACAATAACATTAATTTTTATGTGACCTTTTTTCTTATATCAAAATACTTACTCATTTTAGGCTTTTAACGCTTGAAAGAAAAAAAAATCACGTATACCATCTCAAATTTAAGAAAATATTATTTTATTACCAATCTAGTATACCAAACTTTCAAATTAGTTATTTATTTTAAACAATGATTTTTACTTGCGTATTGCCGCGTAGTACCTGTGTACAATAAAAAGAGAGAGCATGTATTCCAAACGATCTTTGCTAATTTATTCTTGTATGAATTTTTTAAAACTTGAAAGCTTATTATTGCAAAATAAAACATATTAGAGACGTAACAAAACATAAACAAACACAACCATAACACCATACATCAACGAGTGAATTTTTTTTTTTTTGGGGTTTGCTTTTGGGATTTTTCTTTCATTTTATAAAACCATCAACTTTCACCCGACCCAATCACACCCCACCCAATCACACCCCACCCACACATGTTTTTACCCTTTCGCACATTTTCCAGACTAAATTGCAATAATCGTCTTTGCAGTTTGGCATTTACGTCTCTACCTAAATATTTCACCACATGTGAAACCCTAAAAGGCTAGTAGAGATTAATATTTACAACATGTGTAGTATTTAGATACATTTGTATTTTGATATGTGTGCTGCAAAGCAAGAAAATGGAAATTAAAACACAAGTTTTGCTTCTTTCGTTCAGTTCAAACTAGAAGAAGGAGGTATAATTGTATTCGACATTTTCAACAATTTTTAAGAATATAATAATAAATAAGTACAATATTATTAATAGGAATTATTCCTCACCTTCATCATGAACACAAATAACAAGAAAGACACTTGAGGTTCTTGACCCAAATTAATTCGTTTCACACCCGCAATCATAGAGATTGCTAATACGATTAATCCTCACACTCAGCTGACCTTCCATTTCTCGTTGCAGAACAACAAACTCGAAAGATCACCACTGCCAACTAAACTAAACACAGGAGAAACCATGAATTCATCCCCCACAATCTCAACGAATCAGATAGCCGTTGCACAACCTATAACAGGAGCACGTAGACATTTCCAACTATTATAAGCATAGCCTACACAAAGATCACAGTCATCGTATTACGTCAACCAAAAAAATAAAAGACTACCGGTATGGCTCACCAAAACACAACGTCGTATACCCTTATTAAATTGGGAAATACCCCCCCCCCAACATAAAACCGACAAAATTGGCCGAGATTAATCCATACATCGACTGCAATCATACAGGTTTTCGAGGCGAGAAAATCTCGCACTGGGCATCCACCCATTTCCCCAAATAAGAAAACACACATGAATTCAGCACATCATGAGATTCTTAACTGCTTTCTTTTGAGCCAGTACTGATCAAACGCTGGTCCGAGGCGCCCCCCACACCAACAAAATAAGAGAAAAAGAAGTTCACGGTTCCTGCTATTTTTGTTCGTGAGTTTCCGAATTGGTAAGCAGAGCCCATCTTGGGATCATCCATTTATCCATACCGCGTTGTAAAACAACAAACCCAAAATATTATCAGTGCCAAACAAAATAATGGTCACACCACCTACAAAGTCGACACCTATGACTTTAGTCAGATTCAATAATGTCTCATATTCTTTCATTTTGCAAACAAAAACAACACTTATGTAATCAACACTTACAACCACAAATTATACTTACGACATACATACAAATTAACCTATATAATATTAGGCGTGCGAACGACTTCGTTTTACCTTAAATGAGGCATTAATGAGGTCGTTTTGTGTCAAGCTGCGTCCTTTTGTTTAAGTGGGATGTTGTTCGGTTAATTGAGTTGTTATTTCTTGGCCCTGATTATGAGATTCGATTTCATTTTTCAGGCCCTATTTCGTTATAAACTAGGCAGTCACTCTTGGGCGGGAGTGCATTAAGCAACTTTGCATGTGTCAACGATCGAGATTGAATTCTTACATGATCCAACGGTTTAGAAAGTGTGCCATGTCACCATTGTTTCTCTGAGCTCGGTCGGTAATAAAAAGGTCAATAATGATATAGATGCAACCCACACAGCAGGATAACAGCCTTTTTGTTGATTTTATTGAATTGTTATCTGTTTTTTTTAATATCGATCAAAAATTTAGGTAACCACCTTTCATAAATCTCACTCGATTGTATTGAATTATTATGTTCGTAAATTAATATCTTTTGCTCTCTGAGACTTGTTGAGATTTTTATGATACTGGTCTAGTAAGTTAAAGTACCTTTGTTATCTTTCTCTCGGTTGAGTTATTTCATAGAACTTATTTGTTCACTTTTGGTCTTAAGATTGATTTTTTTCACTACCGTATTTTAGTTAATCTAATCGTTTTTGTTTTTTTAAATGTTTTTGTCTTATGGTTAGTTTATTTTACGTTGTTTATTTATTGATAGCGCAAGTAGGTTTGGTTCTAACAAGATTGGTCAAGATCAATGGTTTGATCGGGATTGAGCGGGTTTGGCCGGGTTTGGCCGGGATTGACGGGTTTGAGCGGGTTTGGCTGGGTTAACAAGTTTAAGTGGGTTTGTCCGGGTTCAAGTGGGTTCGAGGATTTGAGCGGGCTTGACCAGGTTTGAGTGGGTTTGGCCGGGTTTGTGCGGACTTGACCGGGTTTGGTCGGGTTTAGCGGTTTGACTAGGTTTGACTCCATCCCTACCAAAAAGTATACCAGTGTTCACCCGATAACTGTCTTGCCACCTGCCGCCTCGATTACTTTTGCATAAGTTATAGATAGGTGACTGGTTTGTAGGAATGTGGAAACCATGGTTCTAAGGAAATAAATGGGGACGGTCATGGTAAACAAGATATAAATGTGATTAATGCTAGTAGCCTAATTAATAAAAATTCTTGTGCTGAGGCTATGGAGGCTTCGACTAGCAAACCTATGTCGTCATTTAGGGATTATGTTTTTGGGAAGCCTGGTGAGTCTGATGAGGATGAAGTATATGAACCTGATGATATATCGGCTAGTTATATTTCCTCATTTGGAGGTGGTCAGCAGCTAGAGGAAGATGAGCTGGATTTTTCTGACGGTTACGAGACTCGGGTGTATAACTTCAGGAGTTATGTGATCGTTTTGATGTCAGGCTTAAGAGTCATGTTGGAAAGTAGTTAATATGTTTTTTGTGTTTTCATGAGATTTTCTTGTTTTTATTATGAAGTGATTAGGTTTGTAGCACTATGAGTGCTTGTATTTGCCTATGTAACGGGCCGAGATGAGAGACTTCACTCTTATCCGTAGTACTTAACCCTTTTTTGGTATAATATATTTTACCAGGGTGATCCCCTTTACCCAAAAAAAATAGGTGACTGTGGGACTATAAAGGACATGTTGTTTGTTTGCAACATATTTATCGAACAAGATATGGCTGTCCATTCAGCTTGTGATTTAGGTGGTGGAAAAACTAAAAAGTTGGCAGGAAAGAATGATGAAAACTTTTACATTATCTACTTGCTTTATCCCTAAAACATAGGTATATGGTGGAGATGCAAGAATTTCTGCACTGCATAAACTATTTCCACTTATGGTTGACAAAAAAAACCTTGCATCTGACAAAGAACGGACAATAGCTAAAGGAAAAGCGTCGTTGCTAGTAGATGTTGATTATTATGTCAAAATAGGCAAAGACACATGAATTCATTATCTATAAAGAGAGGTATATCTCCGTTTAATAGAGCAAAGCACAATAACATCAACAAAGACACACGAATTCATTCATATGAGACTTGTTGTCATGATTATACTTATAAAATTCGAACTTGATCCGGTTTAAAATTGTAAGAATAAAAACATAGAGATATGACAGACTCAGCTTTCAAATGCTGACTAGTTGGAGTTTTCATTATAGTAGTTGACCCCAAACATTTGCTACCCTAGGAGCAGATGTAATATAATGCTCTAGGAATTCAAGAGGCACTAGAAAAATATGTAATTCCAAAGTGAGACTAAAACTTTCATACATAAACCATGAAGCTTATAAGTTATAACCATGACATTTATTTCAATGACTAGTTAGAGTTTGCATTACAGTAGTTGCCAATATCTCAATTCGTAAAGAGAACATGTTCTGGTCTTTTCCTTGGCCTGTAGTTAAAGCTTATCATACCAACATATATCAAACGTATGTGTTTACTTCAAATTTAAAGAACCCTATATAGGAGAATATACAATTTGGCAATCCTACATTACAATCCCAACCACATTCCAAATCCCATAACCACTTAATTATTCGATCCAGCTTAATGAGCAATTAGAGAGTTATTTACGACCACTTCCCATGAGTTTGAGGACCTACATTATCATGTTCCCTTTGGTCTGTATGGTTTAAAATGCTTACTCCATATATATAGCCAAACCCAATTGACGCAGTAGTTGACATACTATTTGACCCGTAAAACAAAACCTAAATTTGTGAAAACCCAGAATAGTAACAAAATATAAACCCTACAAAATAGTAACAGTCGTATGGGTCTCTTACATACAATATGAAGTTGTGTACATATACCCTGATCAATGAATATGTAAAAAATTATTTTAGATGGCAGTCATGAACCACCAAACTTGTATTCTTCTTTAAACCAGCAATTTAACAAGCAAATTTAAAGGTTAAACCTGGTGAAAGGTTATGCACATGCTGTCAACATTGGTTTGAGAGTTAAACTGTTATGCTCTTGGTTGGATAATTGTCATGTTTATTTATTATGTTTTATTAGGGTAAGTGTTGGAGTGATTGTTTAGGATATGTGTTTGAGTCATGTTAGGATAAGTCTTACGTTTGTGAGAGTTATCTCATAAACTAGTATTTAAGGTGTCATAATGTTATGAATGAATCAATGAAGTTAAAAGATCAAATAAATATCTCGTCTTCGTCGTCTCTATATTCTTAAGGAGCTCGCACACGCTTGAAGTGGTGCCTTATCCCGATACAACCCCTAACAGGGTCGTATCAAGTGGTGCTTTCATTGAGAGCTTTCATTGAGAGCTTTCTTTGAGAGGGCTTTCGATTAAGGTTCAAAAAAACTGTTCATTAAGTACTATTCATGCCAGTACTATTCATCGGTACTGTTCGTTGGTACTGTTCATCGGGTACTATTCACCGGTTACTGTTCATCGGGGGAAAAAAATTTATTGTTCTTCGAGTTATTGTTCATGGCATCGGACGACAACGATCAGGACGCGGAATATGCACTATCTAAGCTTTTGCAAATGGGTACGGTAAAAAATTATCAACAGGAGTTTGAGATACTTATAAAATGAGTAATGATCCCTAAATCTTTACTTAAGTCGTTTTATATATCTGGACTTAAATTGGATCTACTATATTTACTTTTAAGGACAAACCCCAAAACTCTAGATGAAGCTTTTTCATTGGCCCGTGCGGCGGAAACACGCTTCGCGAACCTAGACATTTGGGAATTTTTGAGGTCCAATCCTTCAACTTTGGGAGAAGACTTCTTCAAAGCTCGTATCACCGAGGCTCGTTTTGAGATAATTGTAAAGGAAAATAAAGAACACATCGTTGAAAAGAAAATAGATGTCATTCTACCATTACCATTACAGGGTGAATTTGCTTCACCTGAGGTTAAAGGTTCATTAGATGCTGATGAAGATAATGGTGTTGATGAGGTTAGTAGCGCGATAGACAGTGTTTTTGATATTGGTGAGAGTTTGGTTGTTTTTCTGAAGTGGGTATCGATAAGCAGATCAAGGCCATTGCTATTAATGGTAAGTTTTGAAAACACGGATGTTGCCATAGGAAAGGAGGTTAAAATTCAAATAAGAATATGGGATCCCGGAATTAAGATTTTTTTAGACAACACCTTGAGGACAAGGTGGTTCCGAAGGAGTGGGGAATGTTACACTCTTGGTTGGATAATTGTCATGTTTATTTATTATGTTTTATTAGGATAAGTGTTGGAGTGATTGTTTAGGATATGTGTTTGAGTCATGTTAGGATAAGTCTTATGTTTGTGAGAGTTATCTCATAAACTAGTATTTAAGGTGTCATAATGTTATGAATGAATCAATGAAGTTAAAAGATTAAATAAATATCTCGTTTTTGTCGTCTCTATATTCTTAAGGAGCTCGCACACACTTGAAGTGGTTCCTTATCCCGATACAACCCCTAACAGGGTCGTATCATAAACCATGGTTAACACGTAGGCACCCGCGGTTTGTTAAAAGCAGCCATGACTGTAACTATAATAACCCATAATTTTCATAAATGTAAATATCCATCTATTAAGTTAGATGATGTACAATCTATCAGTTATATATGAACTCATCTTTTTCAAGGAAATTTTTTGCTTTATTACATTACATTACTTTGTCACTATCTCAATATGCAACATTTCTTGCATAACTAAAGTTAACAGGCTCAGGCAACCTACATATGGCAATCCTATCTTCATATATGTCAAGCAATCATCATAATATATCAAGTCAATATCATAATATCATTATTACAAGGTACATTACTCAAATAATATGCCATTGGCAATATTATCTCAAAACGAGCTTTAAATCATTATCATATGCCTCTAAACCCTAATCTCATGGAAGGGTTAACCCCTCAAGTGAATGCACAAGCTACTAAATCATATGTACAAGTAATATAACATCTCATTTGAAATATAAAATCTCTTTAAATCAAAGTACAGGTCTTTAAAGGTTCAATATTCAAATCATTAAGCGTGATCTCTAAAATAGCCGTTTTACCTCCGTTTTCATTCTAATTTCTTCACCACCACTTGTGTACAAGCTACTACACTCATTCTACAATGTATAAACCCTAAATATTCTATTCATAAGCTTTCATACATCTTTTTGCACTCAAAACCCTAATTCAAAATCCGAAACCCTAAAACCGAGCTAGTTTCTAAACCATGGCCCGTTTCTTGATTTTTATCCATTGTAAACTCAAAAAACTCTTAAATAAGTTGTAATAACATAAATTACAACATTTTCAATCATATTCCATCATCATTTCATCATTCTACTTCAATTATTCAAGAAACAGATCCAGAAACCCAATTGTCCCTTAAATGATAGTTGGACCCTTTACCTCATCTTTTAAACCATTCTAATCCTAAATAACCAACCAAGAGCTATTATAAACTCATAAAATGAGTTTACAAATCATTACCTATCAATATCTTGACAATGTAACTAAATTTCGAACTAGAAAACCCTAAAGGATCCAATTTGTGCCTTAATTCCAACCCACGACGTATTCCTTCAATTTCGACCCATTCTAGACCAATCCACTTATCATTTTTCATTAATTATCCAAGATATAATCTTTATAAGGATAAATTAACATTCACATTACAAGTATACTCAAAATCTAAGCATGAAATCACTTGAAAAACCCTAAACCATACCAAATGGAAACCGTGACCCCATTTCATCACTTTAACCCATTTTAACCCAAACCAATTGCAAACTCCTAATGACACTTCTTATTACAGACCTTGAGAACATTTTCCAACCATCCATGATCAATATACACGAAATATAAATGAGAAAACTTGTGGAAACCCTTGTCGAACCCAAAACAGACCCGTACCCTTTCTTGCTCATTTTTAACCTATTTTAAACTCTCCCATGTGCAAATAACTTCCATGGATACCTTCTAGAACCCTTGAAGCAGCTTACCCAGCAGCTTAGACCATCTCTTGGTCAAGAATGAAGGCCACATGGCCTCTCTTTTGCCTAGACCAGCCGCGGCAGCAAGAGGAGTACCACCTCATTTCAAGCTAGTACCTAACCTACCCGACATCTGAATTATAGCTTCAATCATCAACAACCATCCTAACTAGCTCCACCATGTGTCAAGACCCAGATCATAGAGCTTGCTTATTCTCTACACCTTAAAAATGGGTCCTTAATCATTTATACATGAAATAAAGACTTGAAAACTTGTGAAAACCTAAAACAGACCTGAACCCTTTCATACTCAATTTTGACCCATTTCAAACCATTCCAAGTACAAATAACTTATATGAACTCCTTCTAGAAACCCTCAAGCTGCTTACCCAGCTGCTTAAACCATTCCTTGGTCAAAATTGAGAGCACATGGCCTCTCTTTTGTTTACTTCAGCCGCGGCAAGCACCAACAACATTCAACACATCAATCTACTTTCCTAGACCTCCACACCTGAATTTCTAGCTTATACACATCATACACTAGACCTACTATGTGTCAAGACCAGATCATAACCCTTGTTTACTCCTTATACCTTCAAATAGGTATAAATAGGGGCTTTGTGTGTTCATTCAAACTCGCACCCCCCATCTTCTTACTATAACCCTTAAGGCAGCAATCCTTTGCTCCCATATGATCCTAGGATCATAAAATACGTTCAAGAAGCGAAGCCCTGAAGAAAACGAAGCCCCGGAGTCGTTATACTAGGCATACGAAGTCAAAAGTCCTGATTCCGACCCATTTCTAAGCCATAAGCTTAATACCAGGTTCTCTAAACTTATAATCTGCTTTTATAACGTTATAATGTTCATATGATCATGCTAAAATCATAATATAAAGCTTTGAACTCAAAAACCTAAGTGTTATGCCTTTTTGATCCAAAACCGTACACCCGAAACCCTAATTTCATGTTTTTACTTAAACTATGAGCTAAACTTGTAAACTATTATTATAATCTATCCTAATAAGCTTATATAATGTTAAAATAAGTGCTTTGATAAGTCATGAAAGAATTTAATCTTAAAACCCGCGCGTTTTCATTTTAAAACCCTAATATGACCCGTTTTACTTCCTAGCTTAACGAATCATTAATTTAAACTTGCGTTGTGTTAAATCTTCATATTTTAGTTTATTATAACTTATAAATATCTATTGAAATGTTAAAATAAGCTTGCATGGCAATTTGGACATGTTTTGTAATTATAATCCATGCAAGGGGTATATATCGTAATTTTCAGAAACTTATAACTAAAAGAACTAAAAGTGTTATTTTATTAAAGTTATAACTACAAGGGTCTATTATGTCACTTTTTAAAGTACAAGGTTTACTTGGTATATCTTTTAAACTTGAGGTACCAAAGTCGTAAAAGTGCAAACTCCAAGGGTATATTCTGCCACTTTTCAAACTCAAGGGTCTAAAATGTAACATTTTGAAAAAGTATAAAAACACATTCAAAACATTACCAGACATAACTTAAATTAACGCATGACGTGCTTAACATTTCCAGATATTGAATAAAATGCTTTAAACTGCTTATGTTATAACTATTATATCATTCATCATCGATGTGCTTTCAAAAATCATATCCCGGATTCATATCATACCACAATACTAGGGAGCTTTATATTAAGGAGTTTCATCTTGGTATTGCGTTCTGACTGAGTTGTTGGGTTTACGATTTAAAGTGTCTTAGCTCCTCAAACGTTTACTGAATGACTTCTGAATTATGATGGCCCGAACGGTGTTATGATAATTTTAATATCAAAACCGACATCGATGTAAAATCTTACATATTTAATCAAACTAAGACTTGACATATATTACCCCAGGTTGCCCGTGACGAAGTCGTTACTATTCATTTCATATACATTGCTATCAATTTCCATATAACTGTTCAGGTGAGTTCATAGCCTCGTATTTCAATATTTCAAATGTTTTATAAACCCGCGAGGGGGATACATTCTACAAACATGAATGCAATTATTTATGTATGTTATTTCAATTTACTATTACCTAAGTAACTGCTTTGCCTTTAAGTCCCCATAATCATGAACCGTTAATTACTCTCCGTAGTAAGCGCGAATGATGTGAATAGATCTATTTGGGCTGGACTCCCCGTTGGTGTACCCAGTTACGTGTAACCAATTGCACATCATTAGAAATCACGCGGGTATTTTGGCAAAGGTACCCGCAGGGGCTATAACGTATCACCATACCCTAAGGCTTCGGATTCATGAGCTAATGGCAATAATAAATATGTTTTCAATACCGGGTGTATATCAACGTAACCCGAATATCGCATTTGCATTCAAATTATATTACTTAAACCTATGGATTTCACTCAACCTTTGTGTTGACTTTTTAGCATGTTTTATCTCAGGTAACTAATGGCACGGAGTGGCGAGGACATGAAGATGGAAAAACCGTTATCATTCAAACTTTATTGTATAGATTTTGGGAACCTCTCGTTTGTAAAAACTCTGAAGAAATAATGAATGATAACTTATTTTCAAAAACGACTCTTTTTGATTCGTTTTCTATGATTATGACTGTTGTACCTTGAAGTAATACCCCAGATTAGCTTCCGCTGCTATATGTAAAAATGGGGGTGTTACAAGTATTTGACTGTCATCACCTTCTTTAGTGCCTTCCAGTCCATAGCATAAGTAACATCTTGAGTGACAGCCTTCATGTGGGAGTTCCACCATGTTAGAGCATTTCCAAGGAAAGTGCATGTAGCAAACTTAACTTGGTTCTCCACACCACAGTTGCTGATATGGAACACTGATTCCATCTTTTTGAACCATTGTGACAGCACAACCACTCCTTTAGTACCCTTAAAAGTAAGGGGCTTGCAATTCAGAAAATCCTTATCCGTACACTCACGGGGAGTGCGTACAGTTCCTCTAATTCCAGTGTCAGAATTGTGGCTTCCGTCGCCATGACCATTAGTGCTATTTTGAAGAGTTTCATGGTTAGCAAGTGTCGCAGACACTCTTGCTTCATAGTGTGCCAAATAGCAAGCATCTGTTCATATGGGACACAGCCGGCACAACAACAAGCAGCTCTTGCAGCAGCAGCAGCAGCCCTTGCAGTAGTAGTAAAGGTTCTTCTTGGCGGTATATTATTCTAAATCCCAACAATATAAAACACGTGAATTTTCATAAACATCACAACATGACATGAGTACAACATATATATAACAAGATCACATCACACAATGATTATATAACATGACTGGGATCACAACACATAACAGAATTGAGATCGACATAAAATAATACAACATATTATATATAACAAGATCACATCACACAGTGATTATATAACATGACTGGGATCACAACACATAACAGAATTGAGATCGACATGACATAACACATTACATCATATATAACTGGAAAACATACATGATTATCTGATACAAGAAATGAAAAATACAAATCCTACTACCGTGCTAGCTGGGTATAAAACCCATAATACTTAGCCGGCTAACATAATGATAGCTATGAATATGACATGAAAATGTAAACCTAGGCAGAACTACTAGCGCCCTCGGGATTATCTACATGAGTCTGATCTCTAGCCTGAAGTGCCTGAATCTGTCCCAATACCGGTGACAACTGACCCTGTAGTAATGAAACCTGTTCAATCAATGTCGTCATCAGTGACTCCTGTGAGGCGATACGGTAATCCTACATCTGGGTATGAGTCCTATATGCTTGTAGTTCATAGTGAACTGCCTAACTCAACCCAACGAAATGTGCCCAAGCCTCTCGAGAAACGAGGGCCTCACGGTCCAACAGTCGTGCGGTCTCATAGTGAAACTGTCTATCCTCGACCAATCCATCAACTCTCTAAAATAACTGAGTCTGCCTATCATGAGTATCCTCTATCACAGCATAAATATCCTGTGTGTCCTGCTCCTGAACTGCATCAAGCCGTTCCACTCTAGCATGACCCCCCAAGGGTCGTCGTGCATACCAACCCAAACTAGCCACGTATCGAGTCTACACAAACATCCCAAATGCCATATCCGAACTCCCTCGCTCTCTAACGTCTCTAATCGCGCACCCAAGTGCCGATAAACCCATAATATCCCGCTCTAATGACCTATAGTAGGTCTAGAGCAGATCGAACCTCTCCCCACCTTATACCTCGATGTGGGAGCAGTCGGACATAACTTCTTACAAGGTGGTAACTCAGCCTCGGGAATGTCCTCCCTACAGTCGACTGGTGATGGTATGAATAGTGAGGCTAGTAGTGGTGGTAGTGGAGATGATGGTGACGGTAATGATGTCAGTACAAGTGGTGGTAAATGTAGTGATGATGGTGGAGGTGGTAGTGTGGTGGTGAGTGGACTAAAGAGGTGATAGAGTATACCAATGGAGATAGTGGGTAGATGGGTGGTGGGATGTGGTGTAGGTACGTCAGCATACTCAGTAATACGTGCCTCCATGGATGGTGACATAGGTGGCTTAAGTCTGACAGTCTTTCATGCCCTACAAAGACGTGTCTAAGCAAATGGGACCATAGTTTGAGGTGATCTGGGTGTAGGTGCAGACTCATCCGTCTCAAATGCCTCTGTATCCCCAGCTGAGGGAACATGGTCAACAACAGGTACAGTGGAAGAGTCAGCCAGAGCTAGGTGCTCATCCTCCTCCTCGTCATAATTCTCATCCTCAAAGGGCTTTTCATCCTCGTCATCAGTATCATCATCATCGTGGTCGTCATCAGAGGGCTCATCATCATCATCCCCTCCATCAGCAGGATAGTCAGCATGATCCTCCTCGGGGTCCTCCTCCGGATCCTCGTCCGGATCGGAGTCTGCCACATAGCCTGGTGATAGGGTGGTAGGTGAGGCATCAGCAGGTAGAGGCTGGTCCTTCAAGGGTGCCTCAGCATCGGATGGCACTAAGTACTCAGGGTACTCAGGCTCAGGTACGTAATTGTACCTCAACAGGTGAAGGTGGGTGCTCAGGGCCGGGCACGTAATCGGGAGATGGTGGGTGCTCAGGTCCTGGCACATAGTCCATAGATGGCGGGGCTACCGGCTTCATAAGGAGTCCATCGTATCCGTATATGATGACTCGCGAAGAACCTCCATCAGACAGCTCCTCATCAGCTCCCCAGAAGACTCTTCCTGGCTTGGAATCAGTGTAGACAGATGTGTAGGTGACTATGGATGAAGAAGACATGACAGGATCTGTAACACTCAAACAGAGTTTACATTAGTACATATAAAAGACCCATAATAATATACTTAATATATAATAAACACGTATGTGAACCATGCAGCATCTAGTATACTCAACTAATGCAACAAGTAATGTATAAGTGAATGTCCCATGAAAACCCCTTTGTATGATGCAATGTTTGAAAATGGTTATAGTCCAAGTAAAAAAACATTTGACCCGGTTCTCTATAACTTGGCTCTGATACCAATCGGTAACACCCCCAAATAGGGTCGCAGCAGAATAATGTGTCCGGGAGCGTTACATCATAGATCAATAGCACAAGATATGAGAACGACCTCTAAAAGAGTCGTTTGAAATACGATACATTGGATTTATTGAAATTGTTTAATACAAAGCACAACGGCTTAAATTGGTCCACATTGAAATAATAAGATTTTAGCTCATAACAATTATCCCAAGATGTAATGACTCCAAATCTTTTATGCATGACTCCCCAAAAGAGTATCCTCAATGTATCCTTAGCACATCGTGCCTCATTGACCTGAGAAAACATGCTTTAAAACATTAACATAAAGTTGGTGAATTTATAGGTTTATGTAAATATAATGTAGGACCGCAAGATTTCCAAGTGTATGACAATGCAACAGATGAAAACATCACAAAGTGTAATTACGTTTCCCTAAGCTCATGACACTGAAGCTCGACATGTATGAATTGCAATATAAATTGCCAACATTGCGCCTTTAGATGATGTTTTAACCCGCAACATCCCAAATTCGACATGGTATAAAAAAAAACCCCGTATTCCGTATGTCGGGCAAACCGCACTGTGAGTGCTACTCACCCGAACGGGGATGTCAATCCTAAATAGATCTATTTATATCGATCACGCTCACCAACAAAGTATTGACAGTTCATGATAAATGGGCACAATGGGTTATCGCTACTATAGGCAAACAAATAATCCATGATAAAATTTCACTTGCGTCCAATTGTAAACAATGCATGTTTCTCACCCAACAGTTTGTAAATCATTGATATAGTAAAACATGGGGCTATGAACTCACCATAGGAAATAATGTTTAATATATGAATCAAATGATTGAGGTCGACAAGATAAGCGAAATCCAACGCAACCTAATTAATAAAAAATATGGCTGTATGCGTACAACGTACTTAATAATACTACATCACAAGTTTTATAAAGTTATACCACCACCTATAGTGTTTGTATAGTTTTTTACAAATGTCAAAAACAATGTTTAGACCGTACTTTATTGAATAAAGATGTTTGTATTTGTATCCGTAAAATAAAGTATGGTTTTCGTCTCACAATTGATCGTTTGTTAATAATACATGTTTTAATATTTTATTGATTATATAATGATATTATATAATTGGTTTAATTGTTTTTATAAAATAGTGTACAAAAGTAAAAATAGTGCATACGGTTTTATAAACCTTATATCTTTATCGTTTAAACTCCGTTTTTCACGTTATTTATATCCATGGCTCCGTATTCAGAAAATATATCAAATATTATATTTATAATATTTATGCCCTGATGAACAGTAGTTCTTATTGTTTTTATAGAATTATATAAAACTACTTTTATATAATTAATCGTCGTAACCTTCCAAAAGTCATAACTTACTCATATTTAATCCGTTTCGCTTGTTCTTTATATGTATTGATTCGTATTTGAAAAGTCTAATCAAACTTAATATTTATAATATGGTTTGGTACTGTTATGAACAGTAACAGTAAGTGAAAGTATATAAAAATACTTTTTATAACTTTAATTATTAAAATCGTATTTTAATTGTATCTCGTTCTTTTTAATTCGGTTTTTAGTGATTCCTATGTCCACGTCTTCGTAATCAAAACCTCTATTTAGGAAAATTATTTTCCAACAGTATACGGTAATGAACAGTAACCTATTTTTATAAATTTACTTTTATAAAAATACTTTTTAACTTAAATTTGTAAATAACGTATCACCTTCATTTTTAATCTGTTTTTCGAGTTTCTTACATGTTTGGATTCGTCATGAAAAGTACTATCTTTATAAAATATCTCCCTTAATATATCAGATCTGAAACAGTAAATATTTTTATAAAATAACTTTTATAAAAATACTTTTATACATTTAATTATTGTAAACTTAAAAATGTCATATCTCCTTCGTTATTGCTCTGTTTTTCAAGTTTCTTATATGCTTACGATCCTTGTGATAAATATTAATTAAATAAAATATAAAATATATATGTTATTTGATGAAATCAAACAGTAGGTACCAAAATAGTTTACATGTTTTTGTTTTATAAAACAAGTTTTATACTTCCATTTGTTAAGCGCTTTTGTACAATTCTTTTACCAAGTTTTCTATCATATATATTACATATATTAAGTTATCTAAAAGTTCATAACAATTTTCCAAGTGAAAACCATGTCCTCATGATCTTTTATACATAAACATGTAATTAAATTTCAATACAAATTAAGTTTTCTATCATATATAATGTGTAATTCCATTTGGCTTCATTTCAAACATGCTCAACCTCAGTCCAAACACAGGAATTGACTCTTTATTTAACCTTAACACTGAGTCAACTTTACTAACAAATATTCCGGTTACTACTTTTGCTGAGCCACCTCTGTTTTCTATAACAACTCTTCCTCCACCACCCACTCCTCTTATCATAGATCTGCAACAAACACCAGTTCCCACACCACCAACTGTTCCAAGATCCTCACTACAAGATGTTCCCAACTTTGGCTCTTTATTCAGGTTTCACCATAGAATAAAAACTTTAGAAAACAACTTCTTGGAGTTCAACTAAACGAATCAATTTACTATAGCAGTTTCTTCAATTCCCGGCATTGTTGATGCTTACCTTGCCAACAAGATGCATGAAGCCGTCAAAACAAATGTTCAGTTACAATCAGAAAGACTCAGAGATGAATCCCAAGCTGAAAATGCAGACTTCCTCAACAAACTTGATGACAACATTAAGAAAATAATCAAGGAACATGTCAAGGAACAAGTTAAAGCTAAAGACTCTAAGATTTTGCCAAAAATTAAGAAGACTGTCAATGAACAACTTGAAGCTAAGGTTCTGACTCGTTCATCCAATGAATCTAAGACATCTCATGCTATAGCCGCCAACCTATCTAAATTAGAGCTGAAGAAGATTCTCATAGACAAGATGGAGAGCAATAAGTCAATCCACAGATCTGATGAACAAAAGAATCTCTATAAAGCACTGGTTGACGCTTACAAAAGTGACAAGCTCATACTTGACACTGTTGGGACTTGAAAGAATTCAAGGACATTTAAGGATTACTACTGCTTAGGTACATAATGGAAATTATACTAAGTAGTTAGTACTGGTAGTATAATGTTACCACTGCTAGTTACTACTGTTAGTATAATATTAGTACTGTTAGTATGAAGTTACTACTGCCAGTAGAAGTTAAGACTGCTCAGACTTGAAGACTGAAAATATGATAAGTCATTAATGCTACTAGTACAAAAGTTGCTACTGTTAGTGTAACTTAGTACTGTTAGTATAACTTAGTACTGCTAGAGTAATGTTACAACTGTTAGCATAAAGATTAGTACTGCTGGTACTTACTACTGCTTATGCTCAGTTAGTGCTGCTGGTTATAAAGATACAACTGTTGCTGACTTACAACTGCTTGAAGACTTACTACTGTCAAGAGGATAAAGACAGAGTAAAAAGATAAAGCGTGTGTGGAAAACAAGAGTACCTATGAAGATAAGTATTAAAGTTATATTTGTAAAAGATATGATTGTCTGTAATTATAGAAATGATTATGATATGTTAGGAAGGTATTGTAAACCGTGTAGGACTCCTTAGTGTATAAAAGGAGGTCCTAGGGTATAGAAAAAGATATCAGTTCTCATAGCAGTTTTCCATAGAATTCTTAGAGCTTCAAGGTTTTGTAAACCCTAACACTAATTCAGAGTGTTCGAAATCCTAGTTCGTATAAAGGAGGTATAGCCAAAACAATATATGATACTTTGCGCGTAAAAATCTCACTCCTGACGGCGTCACCAATATATATGACCATCATTTGATCATCACGACTCGAGTCACAAGAAACTTTGAAGCTCGTCTCCTGCTTATGTTCAAACAGGTCTTGTGCTCGATCATGGAATTTTGTTTTTTATACCCGTTTCTTCTTGTTTTGAGTCCATATCAATTCTCTTTTCTTCCATGTGCTTTCAAAATGCTAAATCACAAAAAGAAAGGATTTAAGGTGTTTTAGAGTACATTTTCATGAATATGGGGGTTAAATGACTCAGAAAAGTATATAAATAGAAAATCATCAAATAAAATAAAGTTATTGGTTTTCCTTCTCTTGTTTTTCAAAGGATAAAACCATGCTTGGATGTGAAAAGTGCAAACATCCATAGGATGATTCAAGGATCTACTAAGGGACTAAGGTAAAGCAAACGTTCTACAGAAACCAAAAAATCCCTACCCTGATACAGACTAACTCCAACTGATCAAAAGAGGAAAGATGCCATTGGAGGGCATCATACTCACTATCTTGTATCAAACGGGCTACATACCTATTCCTTAAGATTTAGAGAGCATAGTGCAACTCGTTGTTACGAAATCACTAATTCACCCCCAAAGATGGCATTCACACATCCAAGCTTTATCCTGATAGAACAAATATTGTTCTCAATGACTAAGAGGGGAATATACAACCCGCTAATAGGATATTGCCTTCCACACCTAAGATGGGCACTCAGAAATATAAAACTTTTGCCTGCGGTACAACCAACTAATCCCCATGATTTCCATCAGAAACCACACACATGTTGATTATTGGGATTGCCTGCCTCCAATATGTGATGGCCATTCATACATTAATTTTTATCTGTTATTTACTTTTGCCCAAAGGAAACTCCATGATCCCCAAAACCGAGGGAGAAACATAAACTCATGGGTATGGATTTCCCTTCTTGATTATTAATCTTTAAAGGGATGGCACTAAGTTCAGGTATGGATCAAATCCATCCACTCGATTTGAGAATGTCATACTTTGAACCACAACAATGGCAAGATTCTTCTGAGTGGAGGGCGGATATTATTCTAACCTATTCAGTCCTTGGACGATTTTGAAGCTTTAATGGTAGAATCTAAGGATGAAAACTTAGGGATCTCAGTATGAAAACATATTTAAGGATAGTGATGAAATGGATACTTAACTGCCATTATTCCATTGAAGAAACATTCTCAGCATCCTCATCACTACAATAAGGTCACACTCCATTTTCTTCATTCTGTATGAACATCATTCTACACCTCTTGAATCATAAACCAAAAGCAAAAACACATTGATGGAACCATTCTCTACTAAACATTAATCACCAAAACACAAGAAACCATCACAACTAAATATCTATTGTCCAAGATGCATGAAAATATGCAAGAAGCCTAAGGAGTCTGAGAACCATCACATGATCACTCTGACTAATAATCATATTTAGCATCATATCCTTCAAAAGATTATGAAACTACATGTCTACTTTTAAGAGGGTGGTGGCAAATAATCTTCAAGAATATCTGAATTTTCTTGATGCTCAAATTGTAGAGGATAACTGAGCAAAGAGGTACTATAGGAATATGTATTAGCTTTTAAGGAACAACACCTTAAGGGTATTAATACCATTCTCACAAATCTTCACACTGTTTATTAAGCTATCAAAGAGGATCATGCATTGGACGCCAAAGTGCTTGTAGCTACTGAAATTCATCCAATCTCATTCAACTCAACATGCATATGAAGGAAGTTATCAAAACTTACCAACAAAGCTCCTCTAATCTTTTAAGCCTAGTTGAAATGCTTAAGGAAGCAAATGTTCATGGTTTGATGCATACTCTTAAAGCCATTCAGAACGCCATCAATACTCAGGTTGATCATCATGATACATTAGCTGAGTCATACAGATCCCTTGCTTATAATGTTGGTCCCAGGCTGACCAAGATTAAACTTTCTCAAGAGTCCATTCGGTCTAACATTGCCTCTCTTAAAGCTAATACGTCAAATATTAAGGAAATAGTCATTGTGATGTTTTATGCATTCAAAGTCCCATAATTTTCTACCCCCTTAAGAAGTACACGGATACAAACAATTTATAAATCATTAATGCTAATTGGCAAACTGTTTTTAGGTGGTTAATTCTACACACATTGTCTCTAACAGCCCATTTGTTCCAAGTCATGAACCATCACTTGAAAGGCAGATTATGGTAGAAAAAGAAACTCCCTCTTAACCTGAGGGATAGCAAGCTGATATGGTCATTGAATAGCCCAAACCTAAACAACTTAAAGTACCTGCTTAGAAAGTAGTTAATGCCACTCATATTCAAACCATATTTCCAACAACCTCTTACCCCACACCATCAATCACTCATGAAGCTCAAGTCATTGAACTATCATCAATACCATCACACACATATCCTATCATTGATACCACACCACCCTAAAGACCAACTGAAGTTCATCCTTTATAACTCCAAAAGTTGATAAAGGTAAAGGCATAGCTAGAGATACTCATGACTTACCACCAAAGCTTATAAAAGCTTAAAGGAAAGTTTGTCCAGATCCTGATGCTCCAGTACTAATTGAATATATGATTTATGGGAAAAAGGTTCTGATCACTCATGATGAACTGTATGCTCACCTTGACAAGAAGGAAAAAATGGAACAGGCTGCTAAAGAAGCTGAATTAAGCAAGCTTGATATAATGAAGGTTGCTGCTAAGTTGGTCAATGAGGCTGAAGTTCAAATCTAAGGAAGAAAAGAATAATTAAAACATCAGGATGCACACCTTCAAGTACTACTTGAGCCTCACCAATGAAAATACTCAGATAGGAAGATGAGTTAAAAAAGAAGTGGTTTGGTTGTTATGTTGATGGTTTGAACTGTACAATCAGAAAAAAACCAGAGTGAATCACTATACATCTACATTGTTCCAAGAACAAGACCAGTCACTATGAGGGTTTACAGAAATAAATGATCAAAGAAAATTTTCAAGTCACAAAGAATTCAAGTTTAGTGATTTTGGCTTGAGTGAATGGGGTGAACTAAATGCTATCCTTTTAAGAAGTCAAGCAAGTGTGTGGGTGAAATGATGAACTCATTAAGCAACAAGAATAAAAGACTAAAGGAAATTCCAGAAGAATTGGGGCTTGACTTAACCATTCTATTACCTTAACAAGATCCTTCACTTCCTAAGAGAAAGAGGAAAGCAATTGAGCTAGAGCCTGAGACTTATATTGTTGGCCTACACTGCAACTGAACAATACCTGAAGGTGTCCAGTTTGTGAAGAATCTGGTGATTGAGAAGCCAGAGCATGTATTATTCTTCATTGATGCATTTGGAGAAGAGGCTTTTTAAAGAGTAAGTGATATTTAGAAGGTAGAGACTGAAACCTTACTAGGATATAAAATGATGGCTTCAAATGTCAAGAAAACTAAGAATCAAAGGTTCATGGTGCTGATGAATAGGATAATTGATGAACGCCCTGATAAAGACAAGCTTCTGACCAAAAGAGTCAAGTTGGAAAATCTGGGATACATTTATGTTTGAGCAACTTATCTTTATTTTTTAAAAGCTTTTGTAATATACTGATAATGAAGTATTTTATGTTATCAGTATTTTTTACTTGCTTTCTAGAGTCAGTGTAAGAAGAAGATGTATTTACTCACTTACACTAAAAAACACTTTGGCTATTTTTATATCAAAATAAGGGGAGATTCGTGGGCCAATTTAGTGCCTAATGATCTTTGCCTTAGGATTTGAATAGAAAAGATCATAAGTTGCAGATATCTTTTAACTATTACTTAGGCAAATGATGAACATTATTTTAGTGAGTTGCCTTCAAGAGTTCAATCAGAGTCTATGAAGAAAGACTTACTATTCAATCAGGTGACACTAAGTGAATGAAGTCCTTCAACCAAAGAAGAAGGCGATAGATTCAGTGAGCTATGACTATAAGTTCACTGAACCACACATGATCTCCTCAAACATAAAGAAGACCTGTAAGATTAGAGATTAAAGAATGGGCAGTGATTAAGTTTAGAGGGGCTTAAACTAATCATATATGGTTTAATTTTTTGCAAAAACAAATTAAGGAGAGTTTGATTGGATATGATAATTTATTGGATATCCAAGGGTCTCATCTCATCCATTAAAAAAATCAATGACTGAGATTAAAAGTATTTTATTATTTTACCTATTTTTTATAATTAAAATATCTCAAGAACCGTTAATCGTTAGATAAAACAGATGATACCGTCACAACCAACATTTATTTATATTTTAAGCGGGATTTAATATATTTCGACAACCTATTTTTGTTTGTGTGTTGTGTATCGTTTTTTCATTGTTTTGTGTTTTTTAAATTTTTTTTTTTGTTTTTTCATTGTTAAACTTGCATGAAGAAATCCATTGATTTAAATAATTTGACACATTCGAGATATAAAAATACAAAAAAAAAAAAAAAAAGACTAAAAAAAAACAAAACAAATAAAAAAAACAAAAACGAACATATATTAAACAACAACCCAAACAAACCACTCCATCAAAACCTCCCCACATTCACACCCGTGAACACATTACTTGTGTTTTTATAATTACATATCCACAGTGTTAGGTTCGCTCTCATAATATATATGTAATTTAAATCACTATGATCGAATTATATGTGATGTCATTAGTGTTAATATATCTGTGATTTAACATAATATTAATGTGCCTGTGTTTTTATTATATTATTCATGTGTTTTTATTAGAATATAAATTAGTGTTTTTTGTTTATCACAATTAATTTCTATGCAAGTTTACAATGAAGAAATCCTCCTCCCCCCCACCCCGAGATGAGATAGAATATTTATTAATAATATTTTTGGGGATTTAGGCGTGTTTCGCCCCCTTAACTTTTTTCATCATTTTCTATTACCTATGAAAGAACCAGCCCCAAATTAAATAGCTGACGTAGTGATGGAGACCCCAACAAATATATTTTTTCTTCACTTTTAAGAGATCGATAGGAACGATTAACAGGTTTTACCAAGATAATATCAATAATGAACCACAGGATGCACAAATCTCGAAAAATGCGAGGTTTGAGGAGTGTGTATCAACCCTCTATCTATTTAATAAAAATGTGAGTGGACATGTGAGGAAGTGTGTGTGTTTTTTTCAGTACCCTAATAATTGGTGTGTGTGTTTGTGTTGTGAGAAGTGTTCCCGTTTTACCTTTTTGGAGTGTTGATATGAATAAAAATTTTATTTTAATTGACCTATATGGTTAGGTTTAAAGCTTCAACATAGATTATTAAGTATTAAATTTAAATGCATAGATTGGTTTCGTTATTTTTCTAAAAGAAATCACTTCGTGGTTAGAAAAGAAGTGCGTGTTGTTTTTTCTTTGGCATTTATAAGTAAGAGTAAAAAGTATTTATTACACTTTCAATAATTCAAAACACTTTAAAACCTCCATACATTGTCCTAAATTCTTACTTAAAATAATTTAATAATTGCGATCCTATCGGTTTATAGTTTTTATACATTTTCATCTGTCTTTATCGTTTGTTTGATGCTGTGTATGTTTGTACGTTTTCATCGATGATTTCCTCTTACCCCGCGCCGTTCTTTGCCGCCATTTCTCTGCTCGCGCTCACTCTAGTCTTAGGTTTTAATTGTTTTGTACGTTTTAGTATGTTTTTATACGTTTTTTCGTTTTCATACTTTTCTTCTACGTTTTCATTCGTTTTATGTGTGTGTATCGTTGTTAAGTCTCTCCCCCACCCCCCGCCCTCCTCCCCTCTAGATCCGTTTTTCGCTCTCAATTTTTCATACCGATAACGTCCTAATA
>BQNB010013437.1:0-42500 GCA_026074375.1 Tanacetum coccineum | reverse complement strand
CACACATAACTACCAAACCACTTCTTTTTTAACTCAGCTTTTTTCTTGAGTTTTTCATTGTGAGCTCTAGAGAGTACTTGAAGGTGTGCATCCTGATGTTTTAATTATTCTTTTCTTCCTTAGATTTGAACTTCAGCCTCATTGACCAACTTAGCAGCAACCTTCATTATATCAAGCTTGCTTAATTCAGCTTCTTTAGCAGCCTGTTCCATTTTTTCCTTCTTGTCAAGGTGAGCCTAGAGTTCATCATGAGTGATCAGAACCTTTTTCCCATCAATCATATATTCAATTAGTACTGGAGCATCAGGATTTGGACAAACTTTCCTTGAAGCTTTGATAAGCTTTGGTGGTAAGTCATGAGTGTCTCTAGCTATGCCTTTACCTTTATCAACTTTTGGAGTTATAAAGGATGAACTTCCAGGTTGATCTTTAGGTGGTGTGGTATCAATGATAGGATATGTGTGTGATGGTATTGATGATAGTTCAATGACTTGAGCTTCATGAGTGATTGATGGTGTGGGGTAAGAGGTTGTTGGAAATATGGTTTGAATAGGAGTGGCATTAACTACTTTCTAAGCAGGTACTTTAAGTTGTTTAGGTTTGGGCTATTCAATGACCATATCAGCTTCCTCTCCCTCAGGTTAAGAGGGAGTTTCTTTTTCTACCATAATCTGCCTTCAAGTGATGGTTCATGACTTGGAACAAATGGGCTGTTAGAGACAATGTGTGTAGAATTATCCCCCTAACAGTTGCATTAGCTTTAATGATTATAATTGTTTGTATCCGTGTACTTCTTAAGGGGGTAGAAAATTATGGGACTTTGAATGCATAAAACATCACAATGACTATTTCCTTAATATTTGGGAGTATTAGCTTTAAGAGAGGCAATGTTAGACCGAATGGACTCTTGAGAAAGTTTAATCTTGGTCAGCCTGGGACCAACATTATAAGCAAGGGATCTGTATGACTCAGCTAATGTATCATGGTGATCAACCTGAGTATTGATGGCGTTCTGAATTGCTTTAAGAGTATGCATCAAACCATGAACATTTGCTTCCTTGAGCATTTCAACTAGGCTTAAAAGATTAGAGGAGCTTTGTTGGTAAGTTTTGATAACTTCCTTCATATGCATGTTGAGTTGAATGAGATTGGATGAATTTCAGTAGCTACAAGCACTTTGACGTCCAATGCATGATCCTATTTCATAGCTTAATAAACAGTGTGAAGATTTGTGAGAATGGTATTAATACCCTTAAGGTGTTGTTCCTTAAAAGCTAATAACATATTCTTATAGTTCCTCTTTGCTCAGTTATCCTCTTCTATTTGAGCATAAAGAAAGATTAGATGTATGCTTGAAGATTATTTGCTAACAACCCTCTTAATAGTAGACATTGTAGTTTGTCATAATCTTTGAAGGATAGTGATGCTAATGATGATTTTGAGTCAGAGTGATCATGTGATGGTTCAGACTCCTTAGGCTTCTTTGCATTTTTATGCTTCTTGGACTATGATGATTTAGGTTGTGATGTTTCATGTGTTGGTGATTAATGTTTAGTAGAGATTGGTTCTTCATGTGGTGTTGCTTTTGGTTATGATTCAAGAGGTGTTGAATGATGTTCATCAGAAGGAGTGACCTTATTAGTGGATGAAGGAGGCTGAGAATGTTCTTCAATGAAATATGGCAGATTAGTATCCATTTCATCTCTAGCCTTAAATATTTCTTCATTACTGAGATCCCTAAGTTCATCCTTAGATTCTTCCATTAGAGCTTCAAAATCTCCAAGTGACTGAATAGGTTAGATAATATCTGCCTCCACTTTAGAAGAAGTCTTGCCTTTGTTGTGGTCAAAGTATGACATCTCAAATCAAGTAGATTTGATTTGATCCACCTGGTACTTAGTGCCATCCCTTGAAAGACTAATAATCATGAAGGGAAATCCTATACCCATGAGTTGTATGTTTCTCCCTCGGTATTGGGGATCAGTGGGTATTCCCATTGGTAAAAGTGATGATGTATGAATGCAATAGGTGAATGATTAAGATTTTCAAAATAAATGCTGGCAAAAGAACTTTATTGACGGTACGAAATGGGAACCTAAAAATTACAGACGTCTCTTACTCTGGTATTTGGAAGAACTTGACAAGCTTATTGATGAAAGAGCACTTAAATACGGTGCATTACGAATGAAAGAGAAAGAAGTTCAAGCAATAAAGGAGATTAAAGACGGCTGCAAGACAGTGAGATGCAAGAACAAGAGAGTTTGATCACTGAAGGTGCATCAATAGAAGCTTGTTTGGTCACTGAAGGTGCAGCATTGGAAGCTTGTTTGGTTAATGAGGGTATAGCAGTGAATGATAATACGGGTGTCACATAAAGTAGTGGGACAGAGTCAGAATAGAGTAGTTCAGCGACTTTATTCAGCAAATCAGGGAATGAAAACAGAAGTTCTGACCATGAAAGCACCAGTTCAGGGAATGATGCAGATGATAATATTGGTCCTTCATATGAAAGTGACACATTAACTAAGGTACCTCATTCAAGTAATGATACATTTCAAAATGTGTTTTCTCATGGGATACAAAGTCATGAACAACCTGAATCTGTTCCTGACACATATGAGGTGAATGAGATTAATAGTAATATTATTTCTGATATACCAAATATGGATCCGGATAGAAATAAGGAAGAACATGATCATGTTGATTATGAGCAACAACTTGCTTTCTTTGCTTCCTTGATCAATAACCTTAAATGTGATGTTGAAAAATGTAATGAGGTTAATCGTGAAGCTCAACAAGCGAATGCCTTATTGACAAACAAGATTGAGAGATATAAGGAAAAAGAAAAACATTTTGCAAAAGATATGACAATTGAATCTGAATACTGCAAAAAGATTAAGCTTTTAAATGATGAAATTTCATACCTTAAATCTCAAGCTTGTGAAAAAGATAAGACATTCGCCAAGGAAAATGAAAAGTATGATGAGTATGTCCAACCGCTTTTAAATAGGAAAAATGAACTTGAAAAGAAAAATCAAGGGGTTTTGAAACAAATAAACGATCTTGATAACAAAGTTTGAAAAGCGGAACAAAATAATCAGACTCTTCGAATGTTGCTTCCAAAAGAAGACAATGTTAATACAGGAAAATAGGGACTTGGCTTTGAGAACCAAAATGATTATGTGAACCCAAGTTTATTAAACAAAGCCAAGGAGTTAGCACCATGTTTGTATAACATTGACGAAATGGGAAAAGATGAGCTTTCTGATCATAAGATCATTTCTGATGAAGAATTAAAATGTGAAGCTGAAAAACATTTGAAAGTAAAAGAAAGAAAATCCCCTCTCGTATCATGACTTTGTATATGTTGAGACTCAATTTGAAGAACCACCAAAAGTTCCTTTAAAAAGAAGAAATGTTAATTTGAAAGAACATTTGAAACAAGTTCAACTGAGAAATTATGATCCAAAACTTTGGAACAGTCTTCCAATGAAATATTTTTGTTATGTCAAGCAGGCAATGCTCAAGTTTGAAAAACAAACGTTTCCAAACATAGAAATTAATCAAGGTGATTTGTTTAGAATGAGCTTTGAACAGAGTATCAATGAGAGAGTCAGAAATCGATTATCGGAAGAGTTTGACCATTTAGTTAAAAATGTCAACCTTCAACTAAATTGCTTTGAAAAGAGTCTTGTCAAAGAAATGAAAGATGATTTAAAGTACGTCATGTCTCTAGAATACGAGTTTGATGAAGCGTGTTTAATTTTGGACATTCAGCAAGAATTTTTCAAAACCCAGTTTGAGTCAGTCAAATCAGAGTCATATAGCCATGTGTATGAGAATGAGATATTTGAACAAAATTCTGCCTTGGAAAATGAAAATTGTTGTCTCAAAATAACCATTAGCCAGATTCAAAATGATTTTTCAAAGATGGAGGCACAAAGTATTGCTTTTGAAATTGCACTTCAACATAAGATTCAAGAAAATAAATCTTTGAAAATAATAAACAGAAAATGAGAATTATGTGGCATCATTACAAATCAAAAATGCACATTTGAAACAGACTTAGAAATATTTGTTTGAGTCAATTCAAAATTCAAGGGATGAAACTAATCAATGTGATGATGTCAAACTTAAGTTCGATTTTGATGAAATTGAAACTCAAAACATTGAGTTGAAACATAAAGTTGCCTCATTAATTAAAGAGAATGAACATTTGAAGATGGTTTACAAAAATTTGTTTGATTCAATCAAAAAATCACAAGTTCCGACACAAAGTTCAAACGTTTCTCAAAACGAAGCAGAAAATTTAAAGTCTCAGTTATCAAAATTTGCGGATAAAAAGTTTTATATTGTTTTACAAAAGATTGAATCCATGAAAAAGAAAAAGTTTGAATCTCGAAACTCAAATGATTTACTTCAAAAATATTTGTATGATTCTGATCCCTCTAATGTTGAATCAGAATCGGGGGAGAAAAAGATTCTTTTCGGAAATGATACATCATGTCTTAAAACAAAGATTAAGGAGCTCGAAATGAGTTTAGCTCAACAAACAAAAGATTTTGAGGATGCCAAAGTTGATTTTTCAAAGAAAACAGACAAGTTTGAAACTTACTTTGAAAAACATGAAAAGACAAAAGTTGTCATTGAACGTCAATTGGATCGTAAGATTCAAGATTCTAAGGCCGAAAAAGATCAGTTTTTGAAACAAATTGCTTCTCTTGAATCAAAGTTGGCATCACAAGATCTCATTTCAAATCAAATGGAATATAGAGATTTGAGATCTTCATACAATGCTCTAAAATAAAGTTTGATTCTCTTAACCAGGACAAAAGAAAATCTCTAGTTTCTAACTATTCAACACCAAAAGTAAGTGTTGCACCGAATTTTTACACGGGTGAATCTTCCAAATCATTTTCAAAAAGGATGTCTCAGTTTACAACATACTCTTTGCAAAAAGATAGGAAATTCTCTAAGAAACCTCAAGTTTTTGAAACACCAATTTTTCAAAAAACCTTTCAATCAGTTGATTCAAGTAAGAAAAGGCATGTTTTTAAAACTCCAGAATCTCATTCTACACCGATAAGGGAAGTTTGGAGACCAAAGCAAAGTCATTCAAAACCTTTCAAGTACTCAAAATCAGAAATGCTTCATTGCAAAACAAGAATAACTCTACTTTGATTATTCCAAACAGTGGAAGATTTCCATTCATTTCAAAAAAGAATTCTCAAAATGAAACACATAATCTCAACAACAAATGGAAATCTTCTTCTTCATCAAGATTTAAAACACCACAAGAAAATCAAAGCTTTCATAATCAATGGAAAAACAAAAGGAATTTTAAATCTCCGTTGATTCCTCGAAAATTATTTCAAAATGAAACACCAGTTTTTAGTCCACGTTGGAATTCAACTTCTTTGCTTAAAATTGACACAACATTCAAATGGTTTTTAAAATTTGGTAAACCCGTTGGCTTCATGTTTAATTGGGTTCTAAAGGTTTTGGTCTAATCTGATGAAATTAATGGTTGTTGGCTAAATTAGGTCAATTCAAAGACAATCAAAGTCTTATAGCTCAAGAAAATGGTTTCTAAATGGTTGAACACAATTTTTCAAGAGTTTATCAAAAAGATTTTTCAAAATCTTTCAAAATTATGTGTTCAACACTCCCCGTCCTCACTAAATCCTTTGACATATATCTATTTTTGATAGGGAGCTTTTAAAACTAAATACTTTTAATATTGTTGGATACATCTCATAAAATTTAAAATTCTATGTATCTAAAACATTTAGTGTCTGAGTACAATTTTTCTCAAGAAATTTTCAATAAATTTAAAATCTTTCAAAAATTATGTACTCGACATTATCTCTATCCCTCATTAATTGAGGGAGGGAGAAGAGAAAATGTTCCAATATTAATAATGCTATGACCATTTTCTCCCATATGCTTTCAAAATTCTCAAATAGCCATTTTATTCCATTGATATAAAAAACATCCTATGGTATGCTATTTTTGAGGGGCAGAAAATTAGATTAAAATGTGATCGTCTTTGTCTCAAGTACGTATCTCTTTCCTCCATGTGCGAAGAAATTTCAAATAACGATGCACATGTGTAAGGGGAGCATTTCTTGAAAGATGAAACCCTCAAAGTGTAAAATGCTTTGATTAATCTACCAAACACTTTGATTGATTTTCAAATGGTTTTATCGTTACGATCTTTATACCCAACAACCAACTAATTCACGACGACGATGAAGTCATAAGCTAGTTAAGGTTAGGTATACGTCCAATGATCCAACCAGAACCAGAGGGATCCACCCAAGGAAATTCCATTAGATAGAATTAGAAGTCCTTAGGAAAGATGGAGTTGAATGAGAATATGGGAAAAAATGCTAACTAAGGCAGGAGTTAGCACTGGAACAATCACAACACTGTGCTAGTAATGACGTCTTGGTAAACATTGAAGAGGTTAAAGAATGAAAAAAAAATGTAAGGATAAAGGGTCTAAAGAAAGAAGCCCTCCATATAACTTAAGGCAGAAACCGGGTCAATACATAATCTATCAGATATTAAAAAGATGATATTTGGTATTGAAGACAAGACATCATGAACCCAGTGATGCAATGCACAACCCTTCCCAGCCATTCAAGTTTCTCTTAAAAGATACTTGTCTCATTTGTCACAGAGATAAACACGACTTTTATTGACTTTCTCACTCCAAGTTAGTTGATATTGAAAAGGTGGCAGTCAGCTCCAGCCTCCAATCACTAAAACCAAAACACACTATTAGAGTCTAGAGCCAAGAGATCAATCTATAAATCTCATTGGACACATTTCATGATAAACACTTGTTGTTCAACATCTAGAACACAAGTGATAACAAAGAGTCCTACGCATTATCCTCGTGATCTTGCCAGAACATTCAGAGTGGTGATCCTTAGAACTTCACAATGACGAATGGAAATCCTTCCGGTGTTAACATCAAACAGCATTGCGGTAGGTCACTTGTGAGATCCTGTATGGATCAAAATCGTGACAACTGGATATCGATTTGGTCCAGTCTATGAATTGACGACTCACTCGATAAGATAGTAACTAACCGATTTACTCTTATCATGTTGTTTGCTTTGAGACGTTTCGATAATGAGAACAAGCAAGTAAGGTGAACTTAATGCTTATGTGTTAAATGATCTAATACTTTAAGCTGGAAATCCTATCAAGGAGATTCTTCTAAATTGAATCTACCTGATCACATGTTGGTCCTCACAGAATCGAAGGTTAACACTACCTATACTTGACGAATGACAAAGCCATGTTCGTTCATAACCGTGCTTATTACTAACCTTTAATTTTAGGTTATAAAATGGTGGTGTGATCTCATTCTAGCTGAGTCAGATTCATAACCACATGCTCATACTCAAGACTTAAAGATTCTAGTAATCAAGAAAGCTCAAGATAAAGACTTTCGCTACTTTGATATTCAAAATCTTCCTTAAAGATATCAAGATTATCAAGACAAAGATTGTCAAGGGAGATTGTTAGACGGCTTTCAAGATGACATAAAGTATGAGCATGTTGGTCCAAAGATACAAGATCACAAGAAGGCAAAGTATTACAAAGATGATCAAGTAATGATAAATGATCTCAAAGGTAAAGTCAAAAGAAAAAGACAAAGACAAAGACAAAGACAAAGAAAAGATCAAGATCAAGATCACAAGTGCATGATTGGAACAACAGGAGCTAGCTTATCTATTATACAAACAAGACTCAAGATCAAGACAAGAAGCTTCAAAGATCAAAGATCATGGTCACAAAGAGAGATCTCTATGATCACCCTTTACGGGGAGATTGTTAGAAATTCAGAAAGTGTTGATCATTTATGAGATCTCACCGATCGTTCTTTAGGGGGAGATTGTTAGAAATTTAGTTTTTAGTGAAGTAACGATCATTATCGATCTCACGAGACTTGTAATAGTTAGTCAATATACGCGTGTAATAGTCACTCCAATAGGCTAGTTTGGTAGGCTAAACTATGTAATAGTCCATGACTCGGCCCATAGAAGCCCACCATAAGGCCTGTGGCCGGCCATAAGGGACATATATAAACCCTCTCTACACATAGAGAAGGTGAGTGAGTGTGTGTTTTATGTGTGTAATACAAGGAATTATCCAAACACTCTCCACCATCTCCCACCATATCTCCCTTTTCTCATCTCTATACTATTTCGTGTGTGATGTGCTTGCTTGTGTGAAAAATCGTATTCTTCAGGTTCAATATGACGTATTGGGGTAACTTGGCATGGGCTCTATGATTATTATATTCTAGAATATTCATAAAAATATTTCAAGAAATATACATCATTATATGTGTAATAGTAACAAAATTAATGTCCTCCACTGAATACGGCGTATGATTCTTCCTCAGGATATGGCGTATACCTTTTTCTCCTGATTGGATGTCCTTGTAGAAGTAGGGGCACGGATACGCGTATCATTTTTGCTGATACGACGTATTGAGGTAAAACCAGTTGCGTTCTCATTATTGACCCAAGTATATATACGTGCGCTACCGTTGATGGAGAATACAGGCATTATTCTTAAGAAGTCACGAAATGGGGTCTATGCAAACTTCTAAATTTACCTTTAAGGTTTGTCAAAGTATTGGATACGGCGTATACTTCTAGAATGATATGGCTATTGGTTTGTTTAGAATTATAGACCTTCCTTCCTTAAACTCTTCATTTGTGCTCCCAAGTTGCGTGACTTTCGCTAACTTTCACCCGAATGCTCAGATCATTAACTGCAATTACTAAATTATAATCAATTAGTACCAATTCAAAAATAAAAGAATATGTACACACGAGCCAATAAAGACGGGATGACTGATGCTATAAAATAGACGTTATTTGATGTCATCACTGATCAAGAGAGAATTGTAAAAAAAGTACTTTTTAACATCTTCTCATAGAGTATTGCTTAGGCAAACACGGGAATATGATGTTAAGTAAGCAGTTCCAGTTGATATAAGATGTACACATGTGTATGATGATTCCTTAAATAGTCATCATCCTGGAGGGAGAAATGTGTACATCCAGGACTTAGTTGACTTTGGTGTTTCTATTTTGACTACATAGAGGGATAAATTGTCTACATCCAAGACTTAGTTGACTTTGGTGTTGGAATTTATATCATTACTATTCTGGAGGGAGAGAAGTGCACATCTGGGACTTAATTGATGTTGGTGCTACGGTTTCAACTTCTTGAGAGGGATAGGTTGTGTTCTTTGGGATTTGAGATTTATACAACAAGACTGGCATGCTTCCTATGTGAGATGATGTTGATGATATTATGTAACACCCCCAAAATATTGCAGCGAAAAAGTAACTGAGAACGTTACTTCATAATATGAGAACACAAGATAAATATAATGTAACACCCCCATTTTTACATATAGCAGCGGAAGCTAATCTGGGGTATTACTTCAAGGTACAACAGTCATAATCATAGAAAACGAATAAAAAAGAGTCATTTTTGAAAATAAGTTATCATTCATTATTTCTTTAGAGTTTTTACAAACGAGAGGTTCCCAAAATCTATACAATAAAGTTTGAATGATAACGGTTTTTCCATCGTCATGTCCTTGCCACTCCGTGCCATTAGTTACCTGAGATAAAACATGCTAAAAAGTCAACACAAAGGTTGAGTGAAATCCATAGGTTTAAGTAATATAATTTGAATGCAAATGCGATATTTGGGTTACGTTGATATACACCCAGTATTGAAAACATAATTTATTATTGCCATTAGCTCATGAATCCGATGCCTTAGGTTATAATGATAATATTGCCCCTGCGGGCACCTTTGCCAAAATACCCGCGTGATTTCTAATGATGTGCAATTGGTTATCGTTACTGGATACACCAACGGGGAGTCCAACCCAAATATATATATTCACAACATTCGCGCTTACTACGGAGAGTAATTAACGGTTCATGATTATGGGGACTTAAAGGCAAAGCAGTTACTTAGGCAATAGTAAATTGAAATAGCATACAGAAATAATTGCATTCATGTTTATAGCATGTATCTATGTTTATAGCATGTATCCCCCTCGCAGGGTTTATAAAAAATTATTGAAATGCGAGCTATGAATCACCTGAAAAGTTATATGGAAATGATAGCAATGTATACGAAATAATAGTAAGGGCTCGTCACGGGCAACCTGGGGGTTAATATACGTCAAGAAGCGTCAAAGTGGAAAGAAGAGAAAGAAAGAAGAAGAAGATATAAATAAGTAAATTAAGGATGGATATTTATGCTTATAATATTCATAATTTGGAATTTCCTTAGTTTGATTGAATAAGTAAGATATTTGACATCTATGATACGGTTTTTGATATTAAATTAATCATAACACCGTTCGGAGGTCGGCATCATAATACATTAAGTCATTCAGTAAACTTTTGAGGACTAGGTCACTTTTAAATCGTAAACCCAACAACTCAGACATAACAGTAATACCAAGAGAAACCTTTAATATAAGCTCCCTATATGTGGTATGATATAGATCCGGGACATATTTTTGAAAGCACATCGACGATGAAAGATATAAGGATTAGAAAACATAAGCAGTTTTAAAAGCAGTTTACATGACAGATTATAAGTATAGAGAACCTGGTTTGAGCTATGGCTTAGAATTGGGTTGAAATCGAGGCTTTTCCCAGACTTCGTTACGGCTAGAGTAATACTCTCGGGCTTCATTTCATTAAGGCTTCACTGCTTGAACGTCATTTATGTTTCCTAGATCATAGATGGAGCAAAGGATTGATTGCCTTAGCTGCCTTAAGGGTTATAGTAAGAAGATGGGGGGTGCAAGTTTGAATGAACACACAAAGCCCCTATTTATACCAATTTGAAGGTATAAGGAGTAAGCAAGAGTTATGATCTGGTCTTGACACATAGTAGGTCTAGTGTATGATGTGTATAAGCTAGAATTTGAATGGTGGAGGTCTAGAAAACTAGGTTGAATGATGTGGCTACCTTTCTTGCTGCCGCGGCTGAAGAAAAGCAAAAGAGAGGCCATGTGCTCTCATTTTTAACCATGGGAAGGTCTAAGCAGCTAGATAAGCACCTTGAGGGTTTCTAGAAGAGGTTCACATAAGTTATTTGCACTTGGAATGGTTTGAAATGGGTCAAAATTGAGTATGAAAGGGTTCGGGTATGTTTTAGGGTTCGACTAGGTTTTCACAAGTTTACAAGTCTTTATTTCGTGTATAAATGATTAAGGATAGTTAATATATGTAGCCAAGGTCTGATATAGGAAGGATTAGCAAAGATTAGCAATTGGTTTGGGTTAAAATGGATTAGAATTGAAGAAATGAGGTCACGGGTTTGATTAGGGCACGTTTAGGGTTTTATTGACTTTCTTGTTTTATATTTTGCATACTCTTGATTAGGAATGATGGAATACAGATCCTAGAGCTTAAATAAAGTATTATCAATGAAGTTTGATTGTTGGTTTTAGTTAAAATGGGTTGAAATTGAAAGAATAAGCCGTAGCTTGGAATTAGGGTTCATATAAGGTTTTTAGGGTTTTCTAGCTTTGTAATTCTCGTACATTTTTGAAAAAAGGATGGTTAATGATAGATAAAGGTTTTTAAACTCATTTTATAGGTTTACAATGACTCTTGGTTGCTTACTTGAGAATGAGATGGTCTAAAAATGAGTAATCGGGTCAAAATTATAATTAGGGTACTGGTGTTCGCTATTTTATACATATCTTTTACCATGAAAAACGAACCCAAAAGACCAAAAACATAATTAAAATGACAAATATATGCTTGTTTTTGTGTTTGTGTATGTGCAGGTACGAATATCAAAAAAAGGACAAAATAAAGAGAAAAATAGACGAAACCGAGCACGGGAATAAAGAGAGCACGAGAAATCGAGTTCGACGGCGCCTTCATCTCTTATTGGGCCAGCCCGACGCCATTTATATGGGTCGGACCGAACCATATCTATTAAAGGCTCAACAATTAACAAACCCAGCCCAACAGTTATTAATGCAAAAGTCTAGCCATGATTTCCAGCCCAGCAGCAGAAGTCAGATTCGGCCCAATAATTGGAATTGAGACTCGGTCCAGGAAAGAACTAAAGCCCAAGCCAAATTTGTTACTTCTTGCTTATTTTGTACGCAATATGGAAAAAAAAGAGAGGAGGCCACACATGTCTGAACCCTACCACAACAAATGTCCAGCCGCCATACCTCACATTGAGTACTATTAAATATTGTGCTCCTATTATTGAATGGATAATTAGAATAGTTTATGCAAGTTTACTCAATCGTTTTGTATGCCTTAATTATTATTATTTTTTTCTATGTTGGTTATTTTAATCTTGTTTTATTTTTGAGTTTGACAAAAGTAAGCATAGATTTGAGTTCGTAACTTCTACTTCAAGTATTTTATCTTAAACTTTATTTTGTTTAGTCACTGATTACTGATTAGCAATGATGTTTTTTTTACTCCGTATTTTGTTAAAACCTCATGTCTACTCTATGCATCTACTTTCTTTACCCTATAAATCGTGTCTTTTAGTTAACATTTTTTATTCACTCTAGATGTTCTTTATTAGTCTAAAGACTTAGTAGTTTTCTTTTACCAAATCAAAACGTCAGTTTCTAAAAATCAAATTTTCGTTTCTTCCTTTTATTTAACTAAATTATATATAGATTTTATTGTTTTATTTAAGATTGGTATTGGTTGAAAATCTACGAGTAGTGATTAAAAAGGTGTTTTTGAAGGAGACAAGTATGGTTATGGGTTTATTAGCTTGAAGATTGGTATTTTTGGTATTGTCAATTGTACCGTCTTGCTTGTTGTTAGCCGAACTTGGTGACCTTTAGTCCGGGTTTTATCTTTCTCTTATCTCTTTATTTATCTATGTTTATGCTTATTGCCATGTTTAGCTTAGTCATTATTATTGTTGCTTTAGTTGTTATCCGTAGCGTAGTTATGCTTATTATTGTTAGATTAGTTTCCATGTTTAGCGAGTATTTCCATTTTATTAGTTGTAGTTTTATTTTAACATGTTTATTATTATTGTCCATTTAGTTGCCATGCTTAGTGTAGATTTATTTTTCTCGTTAAATGCTATGTTTGTTAAATTGAATTTCGTTATGAGTAGTGAGTAAATTTCTTATGCTTGTTAAGTGATTGGTGATTTGGAATTTAAGTGCGGATTTAAAAAGGTTTAAAAAATTAATAGTCATTAGAATTTTTTAATTTACATACCGTCATTTACTTTTAATGCAATTTAAATACTTGTCATTTATTTAAAAAAAAGCATTTTACTTTACTTGTCATTTAATTTCTTTAAACTTGTTTTCTTAAGATTTTAATTCGTTAGACCTAAGCCCGCACTTAAGGAACATTTCACGTCACTTAGCAAGCATATTTGTCATTTATATCTTTTAGATCAATTTTAGTCTAATCTTTTAGTTTTTTTTCTTAGAATTAATATTAGTTTAATTTTTAGTTTAAAATAGTTTAAAACCAAAACAAAAAAATATTTGATAATCAAGCATCAAACGAAACATTCTCGTGAATTTCAATTCATCTCTCGCCGTGGAAACGACACTCGGAAGATGGACTATTACTTTTTCTAAAGTGATTTTTTTTCTATCTAACGGGATACTCTCTATACTATTACTATTTGGTATTTTATATATTTTATTATATATATTTATATCGAATCAATATGCACATGCGAAGAGAGCCATCCTTCTTCTTAACAAATAATATAGGTGCTCCCCACGGAGAATGACTTGGTCGTATGAAACCCTTGTCTTGCAACTCTTGAAGCTGCCTTGACAATTCTTGCATTTCCGAGGGCGCTAGACAATATGGACACTTCGCAACCAGCATCATTCCAAGAACTAAATCTATGCGAAACTCAACTTGTCGAGGAGGTGGTAATCCTAACAAGTCTTCCGGGAACACATCAACAAAATTTCGTACGACAGGAATGTTGCTCAACTTAGGTTCATCTACATTCGGGTTCATTAGGGCTTTGGCGACCCCCGGAGTACATTTCTCTTAAACCCAAAGTATCCCACCACACACACCACACACACACACTCAAACCGGCCGCGGGAGAGCGGGGAGCGGGGGGTGAGGGGCACACTATTACAGCCTTATTGCTGAGGATAACCATCCATCCACAGAACCACACAATCACATCGAGCTTCCATGACCCAAAGTGTGAGCGGAGTCCGCGAGGCTATGATGAACAATGACTCTTCTAGTTCTAAGGTTGTTGTCGGATTCAGGCGGGATGGAATTCTATGCGAGACTTCTACTTTCTTACCATCGAGCGCGAGACTGATCTACACATATCCATGGTTTACAATACTAGGTTTCACATTTAGTAAAGGCACAAAATTAGTAGAAATGAAACTAAAATAAGCTCCAGAAATTGAAACGCAGTACCGGTAGCAGAAGGGAGGATAGGAGGGGCTGGAGGGGGTAATAGAAAAAGTAACCCGTTTAGCAGGGGGGGGGTGGGGACGTTACGTGAACCTGAAGAGCATGACGGCTGCATAGATATTGATCTCTATCTCTCTATCTCCTTCTATATCTCTAGATTCTCACTGTTTTGGGCGCTACGGTTGCCCTCCAAAGCCAACGGATTTCCTAATTGACCAGGTGCTCTTTGCATTTTGGGACAAGTATTGCGAAGGTGATCAGGACTACCACACTCATAACAAACCCTCTAATTATAACCCATCCTAACAATATTCACAGGAGCCACTTGCTTAAATGGTGCCCGACAATTTTAGTAAAATGACCCAGTTTCTGACAATTGTAACACAGTCTGCAAGGTCCATTTTCTGGTTGATAGGAATAGCACTTAGCACACTTAGGATAGGAGCCCACAAACTCATTTCTAGGAGGAGCTGTCTCCCCAAAACCTATCCCCACTTTTGCCTTCTTATTATCTTTCCATGACCCTCCTGGTTTACTTGTCTATTCCAATCCCTTCCTTTTCTTATTATCCTTCGTCAATGTACCACAGCTGACTGCCTTACCAGTAAGTATTCCAGCCCTAAGAATTGCATTATGTATTATGGTTGGTTGGGTCACTCGGTGCATTCCCAGAATTTTAGGAGCCAAACCAGCTATGTACCTCTTTATGCGTGATGACTCAAGAGTAACTAGGTGCGGAACTGGCTTGGCTAATTCATGAAACCGATCAGTATAGGTAGCATGATTGGCTCCCACCATCTTATGATTCCAAAACTTGTTTTCCAACATCTCTATTTTGTTTCTTGGACATAACTCTTCTACAAGTAACACTTTAAAATTAGCCAATGACATACCTATTGCCGCTTCACGACCTCTTGCTTAAACTTGGGTGTTCCACCAAGTCAAAGCCTTGTTCATGCGCACAAAGCTATAGCAAACATCGAGGGCGGGGAGGCGATTGATTCTCAGCACATCCACTATTGTCAAATACTGACTCCATTTTCTTGATCCATCGAGTAAGTGCTATCGCACCTCCTTTTTTTTATCATACTCTTTGGGGTTGCATGCCATAAATGTATTGTAAGAACATCCATTGTTCCCACCATTCCCACCATTAGCATTTGCATTGTTCACATTATGTGGTACTTTGATAGATAACCTATTTGAGGAAGGATGGTTTTGCAAAGGAGCGGAGGGATGCGCGAATGATAGCAGCAATATCAAGGTTCTCCTCGTTGCTAGGACCGCTTCGTCGAGATGGAGCCATTTCTATAAAAGATAAAAATTTATATACATTAGACGATATAATAAGGGAATGGACCGCGGAGAACCAGTGAGTGGCCTTATCATACTCTATACATTAACCAATACAATAAAATAACCATCATATAACGTTCAACATAAACCATGTAATCATACTGCAAGTCCCTGTGTTGTGGCGCATGTATAATTATGTTGGACACCATAATTATAGATGCCCCCTTTCATAAATGTACTCCCTCATATGACGACACTTCTTAAGGTTAAACACACCACATAACACATAATTCAAATCATTCAACTCATCACAAGCCATTAATGACAGCACAGTCTAAAAAATAGTAAATGATAGAACAAGATGTTATAAGCTGGGAGGGGGGGGGGGGGGGGGGGGGGGGGGGGGGGGGGGGGGGGGGGTTTTGAGAGGGGGGGGGTGTGGGGGGGGGAGTTTGTGTGTGCGAGATGGGGGTGGGAGAGGAGGGGGGGGGGCGGGGGGGGGGGGGGGGAAGAAGAGAAAAGAGGGTAGGTAGTAGAATATGCCAACACAGCGTAAACTACAAATAATCGTCGAGCACATCCAACGGCAAGGGGGCGTAAATTAATTCAGTCGAAAACTTAATCTATGTAGTGATCATAATATTAAAATACTTAAACAAAATCCAATAACCAAAAGTAGACATTCCTAAACATGGCTCCAACCAAAGTCAAACAACTAAAATCTTAAAACTTAGAACGAGACGGATAGCAGTATTGTGCTCGAACTCACACTCTCACAAGAGTCCATCCAATCTATTACACTTGGGTCCACTCCTTAGCCGTGGACGCGAGATCTGAATCACTGTCCCGATACTGCAATAACTCAAACTCATAGTTATGCCCATATTTTAGAGCTTCTTTTAATACCTCTTTTTAGAGGCTCTTCTACTACGTTCCTTCGAGAGCGTGTATCCAGGAAATTTTCCATGAAATTTGGAGACAGTTCCATCCTTTACAATCATTTTCGTTTCTATTTTCATGATCGTTTCTCCATCAACTTCCTTCATAGTCAGCTTTTCTTTTACTTGGCATGGGTATAGGTCAATAGGTATTCGAATTTTGCGGTTAATCCACTTCAACCAAATCCCAGTCTTTGGATCAGTGAAGCCCTTACGTCCAGCAGCATGGGCAATTCCCTAATGAAACTTCTTACGGTCAAGGGGAGACATGGCTAAATTATTAAGGACGCAGTGTGAAGTCCCAATGAAACGGATCTTCTTTAGACTTGTTAAAGCTTAGTTAACTTGGATAAATCCAAACTAACTATATGAGAAACTATGATTGTGAATACTACAAGTTATGCGGAATCTAACTTGCAATACTAAGAAGAACAATGAATACTAAACTTGAATATATTGATTGCAAATATTCTGCCTAGGTTACAGAATAACTAACTATAAATTGATATGTGTTTGCTGTGAAAAATTGATATCTCTAACTATGCCGTAGGGTTCCTTTTATATACTAAGGAAACCCTAATGGGCTTACAAAACGCGTCAAGCGATCATGCATATCTATTCCTAATATAACTCATGCATATCACTTTAGCAGTACTAACTATACAATACTAACAGTACAAAATATGAACTAACAGTACTAACTGAACTGGCAGTACTGACATTTGTACTGACAGCACTAACTATTATAACTAGCAGTACTAATGACTTAGACTATTTTCTAAGTTCTTCAATAACAACATCAAGTTGAACCAGCAGTACTAACTTCCAAAGCTAGCAGTATTAAATTGAATCAGCAGTACTATAGATTAGAAGTTTCATAATTCCCAACAATCCAAACTCCCTAACCTTGAAGGCAGAGGGGGGCTGTCTGTTAAACATCAAGTTTCTTTAGGATATAAGCATCTTGATCACCAATAGGATGTAACCAAACACATCTTCATTCTTCTAGCTGTAACACTTGATAAACTTTAGAAGCACAAATGCATTGTGCTCTCAAGCTTCCTCTTCTAGGCTTCCATTTCAACATCTTATACAAATCAACATTTCCGAGATGATGAGAGGATAACCTTATTCTCTACTAGCATGTGGAAGCAGGTCAAGTACCATCCATTCATAATGTTATGAACTGCCACAACTTTCATACAATTTTACTAATTAGATCCATCCTGCTAGAGTACTCCAAAATTCATCCTCCGCATTTTGGTTAAACATTACCTTGAGATCTCCCTAAAGCAACAAATTATAACCTTCTGGAGTATTGTCTTCAAACCTTTTCATCACCAATCTGTGCAAATCCATTAAGTCTTGTCTATCAAATCTCCTTAGCATACTAGAGAATGTTTTGTGATAGCTAGTATTCCCATCTGCTCTAATTATCTTATAAATATGAATATCCTCCATATCAACACTTCCTAAGTTCTGAGATTCCCAATCAACTATAGGATACTTAACAGACAAAATCTCTGGATCCACAATCTCATCTTCATCTGGAAAAACTGCTAACCACATTCTCAACTCTTCTTTTTCTTGTTCATAGTCTGCTGCTGCTTCTTCATTAGTTTCTACAGATTCTTGTTCTTTTATCACCTTAGATTTCTTGGGTGACTTTTGCTTACTAGTTGAATATGTAATTCTCTTTATCCTTTTGCCAGCTTTCTTTGTATTGCTACCATTTTCTTTAGAATTCATAGGCTTAAAGTCATTAATCTACTTCTGCTCCTTTTGGTATAGCTTCTGAAGTTCTTCTAAAGTCTTATGCTTCAGTTGTTGATGAGTGTACTTACCCATATGTTTGAGATAAGTAATCATCCTGTTCCTGACTTGAGCTCTTGTAGGTGGTTTGTTCCTTATTGCCTCTGCTCTTTTTGCTGCTAATTGTTTCTTTCTTCTTTCAAAGTATTCTGCTAACAATGTGGCCCTTTCTTCAATTGTGTATTTTTCTTGCTTTTCATGTGTTAGTATTACAGCTAGTTCATGATCATCATCCATTCTGGCTTGAATTTCATCAAACTCTTCAGCCAAAGCAGCATTAGTAGCCTCTTCTTGCTTTTGTTTTTCTTTCTGTGCTCTATCCAACTCTGCTAACTCTTCCTCATGTAATCTTTGAGCTAACTCTGCATCACTTTCAATTTGAGCTAACCCTTGATCCCTTCTTTTTACTTTCTCTGGTTTCTCAGGTTCTTCTTCAACCAGTACACCCTTACCTTTGTCTTTTAGATCAATAGTTGGAAGAGGTTGAAGTGTTGTAGTTGATCTGTTTAGACTAGGAGGTTCTTCTTCATCTATGAGAACAACTCCTTTTTCCTTTTCCTTTGCTTTCTCACTTCTCATCTTCACAAGTGTCTTAGCAATAGTAAGATCTTCATCACTAAATATAGTTGTTGTTGTAGGAGGAGGAGATGGAGTAGCAGCACTAACATTCACAGGAACACTGGCAACACTAACTTCTGGCCTAGCAGTACTAACTTGATCAGCAGTACTACCACCTTTTTCACCACTACCTTTGTCCTCCACAATCACTTCTATATCAGCCCCATCAGTCAGGTTAAGCTCCTCTATTTTATCATCATTCCTCCCCTGTTTGGATGCATCATCACCCAAACTTTTGTCAGTAGAAGTCTCAACTCTGACTTTAAATAGTCTTCTCTTCATTGGTTATGGAGTGCTTGCCTTTCTCTTCTTTTCTAGCCTCTTGACCCTTAATTTCAATTTGGTGATCACTCTGTCTTGAGTAGTCTTTGCTTCCTCTAAGGCAAGAACCCTTTTTGTCAATGAGGTACAGGTTTCCATCAATTCCTGAATTAGTTCCATTCTACCCTCATCACTTCCAGGTGTGTTACCTCCTGAGAGAGGTGAAGCATGGGGTATAGGTGGTACAAAATCCGTCAAATCATCATGATATTCCATATTATCCTCTCCACGTCTAGATGTGTTAACTTCTAAGAGAGGTGGGCCACGGGACATTTTAGATGCAGTCTCAGGCCTAGTCTAAGCATCTGCACCCCCCTAATGTGGTATCTTGGCGCCTGGGTCTGTCACTTGAACCAATTTCTTAAGAAAGAAGATCATTAGACATTGTCGTGGATTGGGTCTTAAGGATGTTATCACTGTCCTGTGCTATAACTAAGCTAGCATCAGTAGTGATAGCCCTTTCCATACTGTCACCCCCTCCTTATAGACAGCCTCATCTGCTCCATGGTCTAAAGGCACACTAGTCTGAGGTAACTCAGTGACCTTTTTGGCTCTCTTATGTTTTTGAGTCTTTCTTTGTTTTCTTTGATATGTAGATGGAGATGGGAGTATTTGCTCAATGTAAGCTTCAGTTTGAAGTTCATGGGAAACTGTTGGAGGTGTTTCAGTTTGAAGTGATTCAGTTTGAGGTTCTGAAACATTTGGTTGTGAGATAGAGGGTGTGGGTTGGGGTTTAGGGGGTATTACTGAACCTTCACCCTCAGGTGCTTGATTTTGCACCAACATAGAGTCAAAAAGTGGAGTAACTTTTCCTGAAATTTTTTTACTTTTCCTTGCCATATTAAAGAAAACCTTTTTACTGTATGTAGGTGTCTCATAAGTATCATTAAAAGGTTTTGGTAAATCTTTAAGCTGGTTATTCAAAAAGAGTTGTAAAAACCTTGGATACATTAAAAATCTCTTTGGATCCAAGTTCCTCAACATACCATCAAAAATTAATTTAGAAAAATTAAATTTTTGACCCTTTGCTAAACATATAACTGCTGAAGCCAAATTAGTTGAAAATTCATTCCAAGCAGTTGATTTTGAACTTATACAATAAAGGATGGTATGTATCAGAAATTTCCATTGAGGTGAGAATGAACCTTTTTGAAAAGTAAGTTTTGTAGAAAGCTGTTCATATCCCATCAATGCAAGGTTTTCAAAAATTTCATCATTTGTTAGGCAAGCAATACCATCCTCATCATTAAAGAGAAGATCACTTCTCACTGATGATTCTGATATGACCACAACCTTGCCATCAACAATAGCATGTATTTGCTTCACTGAATTGATTGTTTTGGAAGTGGCAGTATTCCAAAACTGTTTAATGTAAGAAGCATAGATAGTGGGACTTACAGTGAGAGCATAATTGATCGAACATGTAGAGAGAAAGTCCACTATCTGATGAAACTCAGCGTTCTCCTCTGTCTTTTCCAAACAAGCAACCATGTTATGTTGATCAAAAAACTTCAAATCGGCCATATAGTGATTGATTTATGAGAAGGGTTATGGGTTTAAGTTTGTTGATGAGAGTATGAGGGTTTGACAAAGTTAATTGAGATATTATAAAAAGAGCTTAAGGGTGTGATTGGACCGACTGAATAAAGTTGAATCTTTATCTTGAAGAAAAATTTGTAAAATAAAGAAAAATCAAGAATTATCCAAATATAGACCCCTATAAGCTAAGTAGTTGGCGAAAATATCTCAACGGTTATAATTAATTAATGAAAATCTGTTATGCCTCGAACAATATTAAGGGTAACAAGCAACACTAAGTTAGGCTAGCAATACTAAGTTTGTACTAGCAGTACTAACTTTCGCACTTATAGTTTTTTGGCAAACTACCAGCCATCAACGGATTTGAGAATTCTTTACCGGTTGCCGTTTGCCCTGGAATAGCCAATTCTTTCTTGTCTATTAGACATGGTGAATTGATGACCATTTGTTATGTGGTGTAAACCAACATGTGAAACATCAGCAGTATTAACAAAGTCACCAGCATTCTCACCCAATCAACATATCTATTATTAATCAAATAACCTTTAAGCTCTAAACCTGCAAAATGTTAGTTCCAAACACAGAGAAACACAATCTAAAACATCTTGCATATTGCTTATAATAACTGACAGTATTAACTTTTAAGCTTAGCAGTACTAAGTACCAGTTACCAGAATTAACCCATTTTCATCACTTGGTAGCTCTTGCACTCCATTCTAAGTATCCATGATGTATAATCCGCTACACTTATACATTTATACACAGCAGCACTAATTGAACCTAGTAGCACTAACTTTTGTACAAGCAATACAAAGTTTTACCCAACAGTATCAACTAAGCCCAGCAATATTAAGAATCTTGGCATCATATTTACCCTTCAATACTAAGTCAAACATCATTTGTGTATAATCCTCTGTACCTATACACAAATAACCTCCCCTTAATCCATGCTCTAGGGATTAAGTATACCAATGCTTGCAATCAAAAACTGAAACCTAGTCACATCAAAGGCTTTAGTAAGAAGATCTGCTACATTGTAGTCTGTATGTATCTTGACCATTTCAATCAACCTTTTCTCATAGGAATCTCTAATGAAATGATGCCTAATCTCTATAAGCTTGGTCTTTGAATGATAGACAGTATTTTTCACCACACAGATTGCACTTTCATTATCCATATGAATCTTTGTCTACATAAAGTTGTATCCATAATCAAGTAATTGATTTTGGAGCCAAAGAACATATGCACAGCAGTTGGAAGCAGCAATGTATTCTGTTTCAGTTGTGAAATTAGCCATAATTGTTTGTTTCTTGCACTGCCAAGAGATTATCCTGCAACCTAAGAACTGACAACCTCCTGTTATGGATTTTCTATCAAGACTAACACCAGCATAGTCACTATCAGAATAAGCTATCAACTCCATAGGTGAATCCTTAAGATACCAAAGGCCCAAAGTGGGTTGACCCTTAAGATATCTAAAGATTCTCTTCACTGCATGCATATGAGAAGCTTTTGGTTGAACTTGAAATCTTAAGCATGCACATACAGCAAACATAATGTCTGCCCTGGAAGAAGTTAAGTACATCAATGATCTAATCATGGACCTATATAAGTGAACATCAAAATTTGTTCCATCTGCATCCTTTGATAAAGGCTTGTGTGTCTCCATTGGAGTACTTGCTGTCTTCACACTAGAAAAGCCAAACTTCTTCAAGATGTCACAAACATATTTGTCCTGACTGAGAAATATGCCATCTTTTCTTTGCTCAACCTGCAGTCCTAAAAATAAAGTGAGTTCCCCCATGGAGCTCATCTAAAATATTTTATGCATAAGCTGCTCAAACTCAATACTCAAAGACTTATTTGTAAACCCAAAAATGATGTCATCTACATACACCTGAACAAGTAGAATGTCATTCTTGATCTTCTTGATGAACAAAGTCTTATCAATTGTCCCTTTTCTGAATCCATTTTCCAATAGGTAGGTAGATAAAGTCTCATACCAGGCTCTAGGAGCTTAATAAAGACCATATAATGCTTTCTCCACCTTGTACACTTTATCTGGGAATTCTAGATCCACAAAACCTAGAGGTTGGCTAATATAAACCTCCTCTTCTATAGTGCCATATAAAAAAGCACTCTTTACATCCATCTGATACACAATGAAGTCCATAAATGATGCATAGGCAAAAAATAACCTGATTGCTTTAATCCTAGCAACAGGAGCAAAAACCTCATCATAATCTATGCCTTCTTCTTGTCTATAACCTGTGCTACCAGACTGGATTTATTCCTAACAACAATCCCTCTTTGATCTTTCTTGTTTCTAAAGACCCATTTAGTACCAATGACCTTCTTACCATAAGGTAAATCCACCAGTGTCCAAACATTCAGTAGCTTGAACTGGAGAAGCTCTTCCTGCATAGCTTCTACCTAGCTTTCATCATCCAAAGCCTAAGTTACCTTCTTTGGTTCCATCTAAGAGAGAAAACAAGCAAATAAACAATTTTGGTAATCTTTGTGGTTTGTTCTTATCTGCAATCCTGCTTCACTCTGCTTTATCATATTTATTTTCTGTACTACAAAGTGCACCTCTCTAATAATTTGATCTTTAGGATGATCCTTGTTTGCTCTTGTTGAGGGAATAGGACTGACTGAAATTATTGTCTCCAAATTATTGTAGTCAGCCTCTGCACCCTCATCTCCATCATCATAAGCATCATCAAAGATGCTAGTGTCTTCCAAATTTGTCAACTTAGAATGATCTTTAAGAGCATCTGGATGACCAAAAGATGAACTAGCAGCATTAACTATAATTGGTGTTGAAAAGACCCATTCATCATTAGTGCTATTGAAATTTCCATCTTTATCACCCACAGCATTAAAAGTTGGACTAGCAGTATTAATACTATTAGTATTGTTAATGTTTTCAGGATCATCTCCACTCTTCACTTGTTGATCCAAACTTCCTAGATCATCAGTTTTACCTCCTTTATCACATGCTGGTTGTTCAGTTGCCTTCTTGCCAGCATCATCTTTAGGTGAGAACTCAGCTTCCTCAGAACTTGAAGGAACATATGAACTTGTATGTAGCAATGGTAATAAAATGTATTCTTGATCAGGCACTTTCTCTTTTTTAGCTTTTCCTACATCAGAATTAGTCTATGAACCTGCATAACCATTAGTTCTATTTCCTGCACTGACTGGTTGATAATTCATAGAATTTGTTAGAGAATAAATATCAAATAGCCATTCTGGTCCAATTCCTGCAACATTTGGTTTGTTTTCAAGAAAGTTTACATGCAGGTTTTCCTCTACCTTCCTAGTTCTACTATTAAATACTCTAAAAGCCTTGCTATTTATAGAGTATCCAACTAAGAATCCCTCATCAGCCTTTCCATCGAATTTACCTAGGTGGTCAAGGGTGTTAAGAATAGTAATTGGACAACCAAAAGGTCTCATAAAACTTATAATAGGTGTTCTACCAATTAAGAGTTCACAAGGTGTCTTATTATGAGGTTTAGTCACTAATACCCTATTCTGTACATAACAAGAAGTATTAACTGCTTTAGCCCAAAATGGTATAGGTAATAATGAATCTGCCAACATAGATTTAGCTGCCTCTATCAGTGTCATATTCTTTCTTTCAGCTACTCCATTTTGTTGTAGAGTCCTAGCATTCTTGAATTCCATCTTAATCCTTTTTATTCCACGGAACTGATTCATGTCATAATTTTTAAACTCAGTCCCATTGTCACATCTGATGATTTTAACATTGTGATTCAATTAGTTTTCTATGCCTGTTATGAAGTCTTTAAGGATTCTAGTAGTCTCATCCTTTTTAGCTAAGAAGAAAACCCAACTAAATCTGCTATAGTCATTAGTGACCACTAGGCAATACATTTTACCCATGATGCTCTTTACAAAAGTTGGTCCAAATAAGTTCATATGCAAAATTTGTAAAGGTTGGCTGACAGAATTCATAAGCTTGGACTTACAAGTGGCTTTGTATTGCTTTCCTTTTTGACAAGCAACACATGTGTGGTCATTTTCAAAAATCTTTGAAGGCAAACCTCTTACAAGATTTCCTTTCACAAGTTTATTCATAGTTTTAAAATTTATATGACCAAGCCTCCTATGCCACAACTTAGACTCATCATTTGTGGCCTTTGCAAATAAACAAGTCAAACCTTTTGAAGGAACAACATTCTTTAGGTCAAAACTGTACATATTATTCTTTCTGGGAACCTTAAGCAATACTTGACTTTCATCATGTAGCTTAAAATCAGGAGAAAGAATAAGACATTTAGTTTCAGTGAAAAGAACACTGTTTTTCCTGTCACACATCTGTGAGACACTAAAAAGGTTAAACTTAAGTTCTTTCACAAAGTACACATCTTCAAAGTCTAATTTTCTAGTTCTAATTTTACCTTTTCCAGATATTTTACCTCCTTTAGAATTGCCTGCAAATGCAACAAATCCTCCATCATATTATTGATAATCTGTGAGATAGGACTTGTTTCCAGTCATATGCCTGGAGCATCCACTGTCAAATATCCCTGTATCTTTTAAATCATCTTGTGGATCACCCTGCAAATCAAACACAAGAGAATTAGTTTCTCTTGGGGACCCACGCCATTACTGACTTGAGTCTGCTTACTGGATCAACATAGTCAAATTACTTACAAATGTATGATCTACTATTTTTGGACACATGATCTTGTACCTTAATTTTAGGTCTCCAAACCCAGCATACTAAGGACTTAACAGCATTAATCCATTGTTTCCCAACAACTCTTGTCACTTTGTTTCCCTTAGCAGTATTAACAGAAATTACCTTAGCAGTATTAACTTTGTCATTCAAATTTCTATTTTTAAGTGTTGTTTGTTGGTTAAAAGGTCTCCTAGATAATGAATGTGACTTTTAAAAATCATTTGGTCTAGTTTTTGCAACATTCACAAAGGGTTTAGGTGCAACAGTATTAATAGGCCTGGCATCACTAACTAGTGTTGCTGCTCTTGAAGAGCTTTGCCTAGCAGCACTAATTGGTACTATGCCAGACTTGGTTAAAACTGCTGTTGGAGCAAAAGTTCTTCTAGAATTAGAGAAATTTTGATGATTAAGCCTCATAGTATTATTCTAAACTGGTTTAACTTCCCTTTGACCAATTCCCTTTTTCACATTGTTCACCACAGGTTTTTATACCATCTTTTTATCTTGAAAATCACGGTCTTTAATTAGATGGTTAAAATTCCCACACACAAAACAAGCTTTATTTGTAAACTAAACCCAACTCCTAATTTTTAAGTTTTCATTTCATTCTAGTTTGTTCTGTTATTCCTAGAATTTTGACTAACTTTCCTAGGTTAATTAGCTTGCTCAGGTTTATGTTGAACATTATCAGATTTTAATACCATTACTTCTGACTCATCCTCATCACAATCAGAAACCTAATCTTTAATTGTTGGGGCATCAGTAGTTTTCTTAATCTCATTTGAGGAATTTTCACAGACACTCTTATTGGCCTTAAATCCATAGCTTTCAAATTCAGACTGTTGAAACTCCTCAAGACCAGAGTTGGATAAATCAATTGTTGGGGGTACAAATAAGCCTGTAGATGGAGGTGGAACAACATTATAACTTTCAAACCCCACACCTTTTCTACTGTTATCAGATATTTGACTCTATATCAATTTATCTAAGCTCTTAGAAGCATTTTCAAAATTGTCAATTTTAATCTAATTGCTCTCTTTTTCTTTTTTAAGTTTTTCTATCTGTATATTAAGAGCATTGATTTATGAGTCTTTAAATAAGGCATCTATTTTTAGAATAGCAATTTGATCACAAAACACAACCTCATTCTTCTTGTAAAAGACAAGTTGTTCTTCTACAAATGCTAAACCTCTTTTATAGGTTGCTAGAGCAAACTCAGATTTATTAAACTCTATTCTTAAATTATCATACTAAGTTTTAAGAGTTTCAAATCTTTTAAGACATGTGTTAGAACAAGTTTTGTGATTATATACCTCTGAGTCTGAGAAAGCCATAAGAGCCATGTTGGTAGGGACTTCCTCATCTGCCATAAAGCTCCAATCAAAACCAGCTCCATCAAAAGCCACCATAGTTTTGGAAGAAGTTTTTTCCACATTTACAGTTTTTCTTGAGCTGCCTTAATTCCTGTTCTTATTATCTTGATTCCTAGGCCTGATTTCTTGGTTCCTAGGACCTCTGCATTCCCTTGCAAAAATGTCCCATCTTATGACATTTGAAACATTCTACCTTGTACTTGTCATATCAAGCAGTATCACTTCCATTGATAGTGATCTTTTTACCAGTTCTTTGGAAATACCTTCGTGCTCTCATGCTCAGCAATGCTAATTGCCACTTCAAATCCATTTCTTCTAGATCATCTTCATGGATTTGTTCAAGGTCTTCATGTACAAGCTGAGACCCGTTTGGTAGATTAGCCAAAAATGCATAGACAGTAGCATCACTTAAGTTAGCAGTACTATCTTGAGTACTAGCAGTACTAACTGGAGTGCTAGCAGTACTAACTTGAACATTGGAAGTATCAACTTCATTAGTAGTGCCAGGAGATGATACGAAGGCCATATTCAGAGAGCCTGAGCTTGAGCTTGTGGTTACAGTTCTTTTGACCTCTTGTTCAACAATCTTGAAATTGTTGTAGAGATCATCAAAGCTCATTGTGTCAAGATCTGCTTTATTCCTCCAGACCACAACATGAGTGTTATATTCAGATGGCAGACTTCTCAAAAATTTTAAGTTGAGATCTTCTGGAGAGATGTTTTCACCCAGGATAGCCAACTGGCTAACAATTTTCTTAAGCTTGTTAAAAATAAAATCAAGTGACTCTGTGCTTGGGGCATTGAAGTTCTCATACATCTGCTTCAGAAGTGTCTTTTGTGTCTTCTTTGTGGCATCATTACCACCAAATCTTGTTTGTATGGCTTCAAACAAAGTCTTGGCATCCTTGTATTGATTGAATGTCAATAGATTTTCATTGGGAAGTGCCATCAGCAATATGCTTCTTGCTTTTAAATCATTCTTCTTTTAGGTCTTCTCTTCAGTAGTAACAGGACCTGGTATTGTTGAAGTAGAGGTACCATCTGCATTTGCTGTTATTCGTGCTACAGGTTTGAAATAATTGCCATTCTCTATAACATCCCATAGAGCATAATCTTGAACTTGAAAGTATTGCTCTATTATTAACTTCTACATCTCATAGTCACCCTGTTTTAGAAGGGGCAACTTTGCAACAACATTGTTTTGGGCAGTTTCTAGATCCATCTCTTTGTGTGAATAAAGAGTTCTTCTTGTTTGTTTCTTCTTGATCAAAGTTTCAGAACACAAGCTCTGATACCACTTGTTGATCCCTTTTGAACAGATCTTTGATTAGCTTGTTAAAGCTTTAGTTATCTTAGATAGATCTAAAACAATTATGATAGAAACCTTGAAGTATATATAAAGATTATGCGGAATCTAATCTTTATACACCAGAAAAACAACAAAACAATGTAACAGTAACACAAGATCTTTCTCTTAACTCACAATATATTGAATGGTTCACAAAACAACTATATGTTTTGCCTAATTGCTATGACTTTTTTGATATTTGATATTTTGATGATATCTCTCTAACTATGCCGTATGGTTCCTTTTATACACTAAGGAAACCCTAATGGGCTTACAAAACGCGTATAATGATAATGCATATCTATTCCTAATTTAACTCATGCATATCATAATAGCAGTACTAACTATATAAGACTAACAGTACAAACTATTAACTAACTGTACTAACTATACTGGCAGTACTAACATTTGTACTGGCAACACTAACTATTATAACTAACAGTATTAATGACTTAGTCTGTTTTCACATATCTTCATCATCAGTATCAACTCTGAACCAGCAGTAGTAAAGTAGTAACTCAGAATTCCCAACATCCAGCTACACAGATGGTCATTACACACAATGCAGCTTATCAAGCAGAAGATTTGGATGCATATGATTCTGACTGTGATGAATTCTCTATAGTCAAGGCAGTTCTTATGGCCAATTTGTCTGGTTACGAATCAGATGCTCTCTCCGAGGTACCTCACTCTAAAAACACTCATAATAATATGTTGAATCAAAGTGTGCAAGAGATGCCGTATTCTGAACAAACATGAGAGGATACCTTTTCTCCACTAACATGTTGAAGCAGGTCAAAGTACCATCCATTAGTAATGAGTGAACTCCACAATTTTCATATAATTTCCAGCTAATCAGAGTCCAATCCTGTTAATTACTCCAAACAACATCTTTAACATTTGGTTCAAACATTATCTTAAGATCTCCCCAAAGAAACAAATTATAACCTTCTGGAGCATTGTCTTCAAACCTTTTCATCACCAATCTGTGCAAATCTACTAAGTCTTGTCTATCAAATTTTCTCAGCATACTAAAGAATGTTTTGTGATAACTAGTATTTCCATCAGCTCTAATTATCTTATAAACATGAATTTCCCTTCCTAGATTCTGAGATTCCCAATCAACTATAGGGTACTTGGTAGACAAAATCTCTGGATCCATAGTCTCTTCTTCATCTGGAACAACTATTAACCACATTCTCAATTCTTCCTTTTCTTGCTCATAATATTCTGCTGCTTCTTTATCACTCTTTGTAGATTCTTGTTCTTTTATCACCTTGGGATTCTTGGATGGCTTTTGCTTACTTGTTAAATCTTATATTCTTTTTAATCTTCTACCAGCTTTCTTTGTACTGCTGCCACCTTCTTCAGAATCCATTGGCTTAAAATCACTAATCCACTTCTGCTCCTTTTGGTATAACTTCTAAAGTTCTTTAAAGGTCTTGTGCTTTATTTATTGATGATTGTAATTACCCATATGCTTGAGGTAAGTAATCATCCTGTTCCTGAGTTGAGTTTTTGTAGGCGGCTTGTTCTTTATTGCCTCTGCTCTTTCTGTTACTAATTGTTTCTTTCTTCTTTTAAAGAATTCTGCTAATAATCTGGCTCTTTCTTCAATTGTATACTTTTCTTGCTCCTCATGTGTCAATCTTATAGCCAGTTCATGATCAGCATCCATTCTAGCTTGAATTTAATCATACTCATCATAAAGTGCAGCAATAGAGGCTTCTTCTTGTTTTGCTCTTTCTTTTTGTCTCTTTTCTACTTCAGCCAATTCCTCCTCATATAGTCTTTGAGCTAACTTTGCATCACTTTCAATCTGAGCTAACCCTTTATCTCTTCTTTTCACTTTCTCTGGTTTCTCAGGTTCTTCAACCAGTATACCTTTTCCTTTGTCTTTTGGATCAATAGTTGGAAGAGGTTGAAGTGTAGTTATTGATTTGACAGGTCTAGAATTATCTTCTACATCTTTAAGAACAACTCCTTTCTCCTTAGCTTTCTCACTCTTCATCTTTACCAAAGTTTGAGCAATGGTAAGATCTTCATCATCATCAAATATAGTTGTAGTCGTTGGAGTAGCAGCACTAACATCTGGCCTGGCAGTACTAAATTGATCAGCAGTACTTCCATCTTTTTCACCACTACCCTTGTCTTCTATAATTACTTATGTATCATTCCCATCAGTCAGGTTAAGCTCCTTTGTCTTATCATCATTCCTCCCCTATTTAGATGCATCCTCATCCCAAACGTTTGTTAGTAGAAGACTCAACTCTGCCTTTAAATAATCTCCTCTTTATGGGTTGTGCAGTTCTTACCTTTCTTTCTTTTCTAGGCCTCATGACCCTCAATTTCAATTTTGAATCACTCTATCCTATGCAGAGTCTTAGGCTTCTCTCTAAGGCAAGAACCCTGTTTGACAAATCTGTAATAAATAGTATCAATTTTCTTATTTTTAGTTACTCTCATCACTTCAGGTGTGTAACCTCTGTAGAGGTGAATCATGGGTGTGGGTGGTTCATTTATCCGTAAATTCAAGGTATGTTCCATACTCCCTCCCACTTCCAGATGTATGACCTTCTAAGGAGAGTGGTATAATTAGGCTATTCAAGCCCTCTCTCAGACCTAGTTAAGCAGGAGTACCCCTATGGCTTGTCTTGGTCCTGGGACTACTCACCGTATCCCATTCCCTAAGGAATATAAAAAGTTAGCATTTTTTGGTCTGGGCTTAAAAAAAGTATGTTTATCACTATTTTGTGCAAGCTTCTAAGAAAAACAATCCAGTAGTGATAGCCCTTTCAACACTGTCACCTCTCCATATGGCAGCCTCATCTGCTCTAAGGTCTTGAGGAACACTGGTCTGAGGTAACTTAGTATCCTTTTTGGTTCTCCTACATTTGTGAGTCTTTCTTTTTTGTTGATATGTAGTGGGAGATGGAAGTATTGGCTCAATTTGAGCTTCATGAAAAACTATTTGAGATACTGTAGTTTGAGGTGCTTCTGTTTAGGGTGCTGCAGTTGGAGGTGTTTCAGGTAGAATTGATGCAGTTTGAGGTTCTAAAATAGTTGGTTGTGAGGTAGAGGGTGTGGGTTGGGGTTCAGGGGGTATTGCTGAACCTTCACCCTCAGGTGCTTGGTTTTGCACCAACATAGAGGCAAAAAGTGGAGTAACTTTTCTTGAAAAATTTACACTTTTCCTTGCCATATTTAAGAAAACCTTTTTAGTATGGCATGGTGTTTCATAAGTATCATTAATAGGTTCTGGTAGATCTTGATTTTCATTATTATAAAGAGTCGTAAAACGTGGGATAATCATAAAATTCTTTGATCTAAGTTCTTAAAATCCCATTAAAAATTAATTTAAGAAAAATTATAATTTTTGATCCTTTGCTAAACTTTCAACGGCTGAAGCCAAATCAGTTGAAAATTCATTCCAGCCAGTTGATTTTGAACTTATACAATAAAGGATGGTATGTATTAGGAATTTCCATTAAGGTGAAATGAACCTTTTTGAAAAGTAATTTTTGTAGAAACCTGTTCATAACCCATCAATGCAAGGTTTTCCAAAAACTTTGCATTTGTTAGGCAAGTTATACCATCCTCATCATCAAAGAGAAGATCACTTCTCACTGATGATTCTGATATAACCACAGCCTTGTTATCAACAATAACATGTATTTGCTTAACTGTATTGACTGTTTAGAAGTAGCAGTATTCCAAAAATAATTTAATTTAGGAAGCATAGATAGTGGGATTTTTAGTGGAGATAGTTATAGAAATGAAGAGAGGAAGTTCCCCCCAAAACTAAATCTGATGAAACTCTGAGTTTTCATCACTCTTTTCCAAATAAGCCACCATATTATGTTGATCGACAAACTTCAAATTCGCCATTTAGCAATTTATTGATTAGAATTGTTCTGGGTTTAGGTTCGTTGATAAGAGTTTGAGGGTTTGGTAAATTTAATTAAGATATTATAAAGAAAGCTTAAGAGTGTGATTAGACCGATTGAATAAAATTGAATCTTTATCTTGAAGAAACCTTATAAAGAAGGAAAAATCAAGAATTATCCAAATATAGACCCCTATAAGCTAAGTTGTTGGCGGAAATATCTCAACGGTTATAATTAATTAATGAAAATATGTTATGCCTCCAACAGTATTAACGGTAACAAACAACACTAAATTAGGCTAGCAGTACTAAGTTTGTACTAGCAGCACTAACTTTTACACTTATAGTTTTTGGCAAACTACCAGCCATCAACGGATTTGAGAATTCTTTACCAGTTTCCGTTTGCCATGGAATAGCCAATTCTTCTTGCGGTTAGACATGGTGAATTGATGTCCATTTGTTATGTGGTGAAGACCAACATGAGTAACATCAACAGTATTAACTAAGTCACCATCATTCACACAAAATTAGTAGTATCCTTTTATTCCACAGAACTGATTTATTTCATACTTTTTAAACTTAATCCTATTGTCACATCAGATGATTTTAACTTTATGCTTCAATTGGTTTTCTATTCCTGTTATAAAGTCTTTAAGGATTCCACTAGTCTCATCCTTTTTAGCTTAGAAGAAAACTCAACTAAATCTGCTATAGGCATCAGTGACCACTAGGCAATACATTTTACCCATGATGCTCTTTACAAAAGTTGGTCCAAATAAGTCCATATGCAAAATTTGTAAGGTGGCTGATGATTATAAGATGACTTACAAGAAAAAAAAAACCAAAAAAAAAAAAAAAAAAAAAAAAAAAAAAAAAAAAAAAAAAAAAAGTGGCTTTGTGTTGCTTTCCTTTCTGACAGGCAACACATGTGTGGTCATTTTCAAAAATCATTGAAGGCAAACCTCTTATTAGATTTCCTTTCATAAGTTTATTCATAGTTTTAAAGTTTATATGACCAAGCCTCCTATGCCACATCTTAGACTCATTATTTGTGGCCTTTGCAAATAAACAAGTCAAACCTTTTGAAGGACAAACATTCTTTAGGTCAAAACGTACATATTATTCCTTTCTAGGAAACGTTAAGCAGTACTTGACTATTCATCTAGGTTAGCTTAAAAGCAAGAGAAGAGAATAAGACAATTTTGTTTTAGTGAAAGGAAAATTGTTTTTCTGTCACACATTAGTGAGACGCTAAAAAGGTTAAACTTAAGTTCTTTCAAAAAGTACACATCTTCAAAGTCTAATTTTCCAGTTCTAATTTTACCTTTACCAGTTATTCTACCTCCTTTAGAACTTCCTGCAAATGTAACAAATCTTCCGTATCATAGATCTTGATTAATCTGTAGATATGGTCTTGTTTTCTAGTCATATGCTGGAGGCATCCACTTATTAAAAGATCCATGTATCTTTTAAGCATCTTGTGGGATCACCCTACATATGAATAGAGAGAATTAGTTTCTCTTGGGGACCCAAGCCATTACTGCCTTGAGTCTGCCTGCTGGATCAACATAGTCAAATTGCTTACAAATGTATGATCCATTGTTTTTTGAGACATGAGCTTGGACTTTAATTTTAGGTCTCTAAACCCAGCATGCTAAGGACTTAACTGCATTATTACTTTGTTCCCCAACAACACTTGTTACCCATTTTTCTTTAGCAGTATTAACAAAATTTACCTTAACAGTATAAACTTTTTTCTTTCAAAATTTTGTTTTTAAGTGTTGTCGTTTGGAGAAAAGGTCTCCTAGATAGTGAATGTGACTTCGGAAAAGCGTTTGGTCTAGGTTTTGCAGCATTCACAAAGGGTTTAGGGATAGCAGTAATAATAGGCCTGGCAGCACTAACTGGTGTTGCTGCTTTTGAAGAGGTTTGCCTAGCAACACTAATTGGTACTAGGCCAGACTTGGTTAAAACTTGAGTGAGCAATTCCTTCTAGAATTAGAGAAAAAATTTTGGTGATTGATCTATTAGCTTTATTCTAAATGGTTAACTTCCCTTTGACCAGTTCCCTTTTTCACATTATCCATCATAGATTTTTGTACCATCTTTTTATCATGAAAATCATAGTCTTTAATTAGATGGTTAAAACTTCCACACACAAAACAAGCTTTCTTTGTAAACTAGAACCCAACTCCAAATTTCTAAGTTTTTATTTCATTCCAGTTTGTTCTATTATTCCTAGGATTTTGACTAACTTTCCTAAGTTGATTAGCTTGCTCAGGTTTATGTTAAACATTATTAGATTTTAAGATCATTAATTCAGACTCATCCTTATCACAATCAGAAACCCAATCTTCAGTTATTAGGGCATCAGGAGTTTTCTTAATTTCCTTAAAGGAATTTTCACATACACTCTTATTTGACTTAACTCCATAGCCTTCAAACTAAGGCTGTTGAAACTCCTCTAGACAAAAGTTAGATAAATCAATAGTTGGGGGTGAAAATAAGCCTGTAGGTGGAGGTACAACAGCATTATAGCTTGCAAACCCCATACCTTTTCTACTGTTATCAGATATTTAACTCCCTATCAATTTATCTAAGCTCTTAGAAGCATTTTCAAAATTGTCAATTTTAATCTGATTTCTCTCTTTTTATTTCTTAAGTTTTTCTATCTGAATATTAAGAGCATTGATCTTTGAGTCTTTAAATGGGGTATCTCATTTCAGAACAGCAATTTGGTCACATAACATAACCTCATTCTTCTTGTAGAAGACAAGTTGTTCTTCCACAGATGCTAAACCTCTTATATAGGTAGCTAGATCAATCTTAGATTTATTAAGCTCTATTCTTAAATTATCATTCTGAGTTTTAAGACTTTCATAGTTTTTAAGACAGGTGTTAGTGCAAGTTTTGTCATTAAGTACCTCTGAGTTTGAGAAAGCCATAAGAGCCATGTTAGTTGGGACTTCCTCATCTGACATAAAGCTCCAATCAAAACCAGCTCCATCAATAGCCACCATAGCTTTAGAAGAAGTTTCTTCCACATTCATATTTTTTCTTGAGCTATCTTGATTTCTAGGCCTGTTGTCTTGGTTCCTAGGACTTCTGCATTCCCTTGCAAAATGTCCCATCTTATGACAATTGAAGCATTCTACCTTGGACTTTTCATAACCAGTTGTATCACTTCCATTGATGGTGATCTTCTTACCAGTTCTCTGGTAAAACCTTCTTGCTCTCATACTCAGTAATGCTAGCTGCCACTTCAAATCCATTTCTTCAAGATCATCTTCATGAATTTGTTTGAGGTCTTCATGGACTAGTTGAGACCCATTAGGTTGATTGGCCAAGAATGCATAGATTGTTGCATCACTTAAGTTAGCAGTATTTTCATTAGAACTGGCCATGCTAACTGGTGTGCTAGTAGTACTAACTTGAACATTAGCAGTATTAACATCATTGGTACTGCTAGGAGAAGATACAAAGGCCATATTCTGCGAGCTTGAGTTTGAGCTTGATGTTACAATTCTTTTGACTTCTTGTTCAATAATTTTAAAATTGTTGTAGAGATCATCAAAGCTCATTGTGTTAAGATCTGGTTATTCCTCCAGACCACCACATGAGTGTTCCATTTAGCAGGCAAGCTTCTCAAGAATTTTAAGTTGAGATCTTCTGGAGAGATGTTTTCACTAAGGATGGCCCAACATGGCTAAAAATTTTCTGAAGCTGTTAAAGTTAGAGTCAAAAGACTCTGTTGTGCTTAGAGCATTGAATTTTAATTACATCTGCTTCAGATGTGATATTTTGTGTCTTCTTTGTTACATCATGTACCACCAAATCTACATGTATAGCGGCGTACATGGGCTGTTGGCAACTTGTATTGATGTATTTCAATAGTTTTTCATTGGGAAGTTTATTTTTGCCCCCTCCAACAATGCTTCTTGCTTTTACATCACTTCTTCTTATTGGCTTTCTCTTCCTGGTGGTAACTGGACCGGTTATTGTGAATGTGTATGGTACATTCTGTATTGCTGTCGTTCGAGCTACAGGTTTGAAAAGAATTTTCATTCTCTATGACTTCCCATAGAGCATAATCTTGAACCTGAAAGTGTTGTTCTATTCTCAACTTCCACATCTCATAGTCACCCTGTTTAAGAAGGGGCAACTTTGCAACAGCATTATTTTGGACAGTTTCTAGATCTATCTCTTTGTGTGAATAAAAAGTTCTTCTAGATTGTTCTCTTGATCAACGTTTCAGAACACAAGCTCTGTTACCACTTGTTGATCCCCTATAGAACAGATCTTTGATTTAGCTTGTTAAAGCTTAGTTATCTCTAGTAAAACTAAAACTACTATGTAGCAAACCTTTAAGAATATATAATATTATGCATAATCTAATCTTATATATAGAAGAATAATAAAACAAGTAACAGTAACACGGAGATCTTTCTCTCAACTTGCACTATATTGAACGATTCACAAAACAACTATATGTTTTGCCTAATAGCTATGATTTTTCTATATCTTCTAAACTATGCCGTAGGGTTCCTTTTATACACTAAGGAAACCCTAATGGGCTTACAAAACGCGTATAATGATAATGCATATCTATTCCTAATTTAACTCATGCATATCATAATAGCAGTACTAACTATATAGATAACAGTTCAAAACTATTAACTTAATAGTATATACTATACTGGCAGTACTTAACAATTTGTACTAGCAGCACTAACTAATATAAATCTAGCTTAGTACTATAATTTAGACTATTTTTCTAAGGCTCTTCAACAAGAAAACATAACATCACTATGCAGTGTAAAATGAAACCCAACAGCACTAAGTTGTAGAAGTCTATAATTCCCAACATTTATAATCCTAGACAAGCGTAGATCAAACTCAACAATTGGTATCAGAGCCATGTGGCTCTCGATCTAGGATACTAACAAGGTTTGTGTGTTGATTACATGAAGGTTAAAGGTACGAATTTTCTGTTTTGGAGTTTGGTCAAAATCATTGCAATTAGGGTTTTGTACAAACCCTAAATCTGGTTAAACAGAAAGTATGGTTTTTAGTTCAAGAATGTTGTTGTATCATGATGATGTGTGGTTCTTCTTTGGAGATTATGATCGATGTTTATTTTTAGAAGCAGTCTCATAGCAGGGTTGTTATTATTAGGGGTTCAGAAGTGGTACAAACTAGATAATTAGGGTTTCTAATATTGTTGTCAAACTCTTGACAAAAAGGAACAAAACTTGTGCTGCTAAAATTCAAAAAGATGCGTTAAATCTTGTCTTAGACACATGGTTAGTGTGATGATGTTATGGTTGTTGGAAAAGAAAAAACACGACATCAGGCATTTGACTTAGAAGATTTTCCATGATATGATGGAAGCCTGGTTATTGTTCACAGTCGATCTTTGATTCTAAGAACATATGGAAGCATTATTGGAGGAATAGCTCTACTGGTGATTCGAATACTTCTACTGGTGGACAATATAATTCGACTATGGTTACTGCTCATTCAAATAAGATTATTGCTAATGTTTTCATAGTTGACTGATGTTACTGGTAGGTGAATAATTTTTTATACTGCTTGGTTCAAAGGATAGTACGGTTAGTTTATTGTTAGTACTGCCAAGTCGTATATTAATGCTGCCAGGTTAAGGGTTAAAGATGCCAAGGGTTTTAACACAAGTTAGTGCTGTCGAAATAAGTTACTACTGTTGGGTTTGTAATGTTTATTGACAAGGGTTCGATTATGTTAATGCTATTTCAATTTGACTGGTATGGAGTTAAAACAGTTTCTATTTTATGCTGCCAAGTTTGTGCTGCTTGAAAATATTACTACTGCTCGACATAGTTAAAGCTGCTAGTTTTACCCGATATCGGACAACCCATGGTGTTTGGATCTCGGTTGGTTTAGAGATATCATATAGCATACACAGATTGATTTTGGTTTAAATGTTCTTAAACGTTTAAAAGAATCGTATTTGAATTATTTGAAATAATTGGTTACGGAGATGATTGTTTATCACTTATTTGACGATGAAGTGGAATTACTTGGGTACATGTTCTTATCATATCTTAAATGGCTAGAAATGTTTAAAGATAACTTGTTCGTGCTTATACGGTGTTGATGAAGACTTGCAAAATCTAGCAATGTGTGATTTCTCTTATGGTGCTCAATGCTCACATTTGCTATCACTTAAAGGAGTTACATTGTAGTGCTCGGTGTCTCATATAGTTGAGGATTTTTGTCAATAGATTACGGTCTACTTATACTTTAGTCTACGTATGAGTTTGGAGTCACATGAATAGTACAAGACATAAGACACAAGTTTTGGTTATTCTACTTCTACATCAAGTTTTTAATACTGAGTTTTCTTCATCAGTAATCATTACATATAGCCTATAGAATGAGAGATTCAAGAGATGGTTAACATATGGGTTTCAGGGGAAGCTTACTGACAAAATGTTTAACCATCAGGATATGTTCATGCACCACTTGAGGTAAAAGGTTTCATTACTACTGCTAGTTGTTTATTACTACTGCTAGTTTAAGTTTCTACTTTCTTGAATTCATTATTCTTATTATGCGTCATGAAGGGTAATTTGAGACATTGGAAGGCTGGATTAGTAGTGTAGTATATGGTTTATAGTTGTAAAGATTCAAGTTGCTTATCTTTATAAGACCCTTATTGGATTATGACAAAAAGGGGAAGAAGATTACAAAGAAATGATTTGTAGCTTATTATGTGTGGTGGCATGGCATGGTTCAAAGGAAATCAAGAATTAAGGGGAAGCTTGTTTCATTCACGGAGATCTAGGATCTCAACTTCTCAACTTAAGGGGAAGTTCGTGCAAAAATATTGTTTGTTTTGTCATCATCAAATATGGGAATATTGTTGGGAATTATATGAATTGATGATACAAAAAGAACAAAATAATGAAACAAAAAGGATCAAAATCATCATTAAAGAATTCTACAAGATGTAGGAGAACATGAAGATTTTAGAAGATTTGGTCAAAGATATGAAAAAGGATTCTTAAAGATTTAGTCAAAGATATGAAGATAAAGATTAGGAATATTTAGTTTCCTAATATTATTATGATTTCCTTTGTAAAGTCTTATGTTCTCTCTATATAAAGAGACATAGAAGTATTAGTTTATGTGTGTCAATGTGTGTGTACACCAAAGTGTAAAGATGTAGACGTCTATTATGTTTGGTTTAGCTCTAAGGTTAATGTTTTATTGATCCTGTTATAGTTAGATAACTGTTCTACTATTGATCAAGTAGAATTGGGGCTTGTAGTGAATGATAATGAAGAAAAACCTTGTTAAAATAACTTTGTTCTTATGTTATTTCTGCTATGTATATTTATGTTTATGTTTATTGTTATTTATTATCCTAGACAAGCCTAGATCAAACTCAACATGTGCTCAATAAAGTTTTAACTAGTTAAGTAATGAAAAACATGTCAAAATTTTAGTAATGAAACATTTTTCAAAATAAACTAGGATAATAAAGGCAAGTATAATCATATGGGTTTTTATTTCTAATCCCTTCCCTCTACTTGAGTCAAACATAAGTATATAAAATTGAAATAGGAAGGGTTAGAAATGGAATGGATTACTCCCCTAGATTTGCTCGGTATGACGAAGAAACAGCATGCTCTAAGCCATACTCTAAGTCTGCTTCTTCGAGCAATGTCCACCATTACAGGAAACTTCATCATCAAGTAAATCATATGACTAGACCGGTTTGGGATACTTCTTTGCAGCTTGATTAACATCCTAGCACCTCATCTTGTGCATTACCTATATAGCTGCAAAAATGACTAATGCCAAAAGCATAAACCAGGCTAAAAGCACCAAAATATACAAAAAAATACAAAATAAACCTAAATTACTTTCATAGGAATCACGGTTGCATTTAGCGTATGCAACAAGCCTTTAAAACCATTTGGTGGCCCAAATGGACGAGTGAAGTCTCGCGAGGACTTCCAAAGAACATACCCACAAAATTCATTTAGATATACAAAGTTTAGCAATGTTTCAAACTTATTTTTAAGGTGTCATAAGAAGGTTATAGCGTAATCCTGGTGGTTACGCCATAATCATGTGATAATTTAAAAAGTTTTAGTTTGATATGTTACTGCATAACCATAAGAAGGTTTACACCATAATTGAGACTATTACAGTGTAACTATAAGTGTTACACCGTAACTTCTGCTACAGCAGTAAGGTTACCGCACAATTACTGGTCAAGTCGGTCTCAAGCTTAGCCTCCTAGCTGCTAGATCTTGTAAAATAAAGTGAGAAACATGCAAACCAACTAGTGTGCAAAAAACAAGTTAAAAGGATAGGAATTTTGTTTATTTAAAGAGTCGTTAAGTTTGAATCACATGTTGCTTAGACATCTCCACTAATGCCCAATCTTCATGTCTCCTCAACCTAAACATAATTGCTCAACCTGCACACTAACAAACTTATGCATTAAATGAGTAATGAAACTGAGCAATATAAGAGGAGCATACAATTTTGGCAAATACTTAACTCGAGAATAAGACCACATGTATAAAAACAATAAGGTTGGTAGGCTCAACATTAAGACACATATGACATTAGAAAACATTTTAAAGGTTCAAGCAATGCCCAAACTATTTTTGGTGTCCCCAATTTGGTAACCAGATATGCCGCAACAAGCACTACCAAGTCACGTCATAACCAAATTTGAAACAAAAGACAAAACATGTTACGTCGTAACCTGATGAACTGGTTACGTTGTTATAGATCAAGTTATGGCGTAATCAAAAGAGTTACGCCATAACAACACTCAATAAAACATGCAAACATTCAGAAATAGGAGAAGAACAGAAGGACAAGCACTCACAAACACACATATATCAATCAAAAACTATAAAAACCGCTCCCTGGAAATGACGTCAAAAACTTGATGCGTAATTTCTTTTAAATAAAAACTATGTCAGGTTTTACATTTATAAAACCCTAACTACCTCGACTATTCCTACGCTCTAAAGAGCAGTGTACCCTATCGTGTATAGTGTAGTGATTGGTAAGTATGGGTGTCGACCCAAAGAATGGTTTGTGCCTCCAATTGTCTAATTGGTTTTATTCATCTACCTAAGAAAGTAGAAAAGAAAACATGTTTGAATATTTAAGAATACTATGGACTATTTGGTGGCAATCCTTGCTTGTCGAAAAGGGAAATTAGTATAGTGGTGGACAACTAGAGAGGAAGAACACATTTAATTAAGATCTTACGTGCGATGTTCTAATTGAAACCTTAGAAGGGGTCTTACATTCATTAGATCCAATTTTGTATTTGAAACCTAACCTATATTTACTGAGTGGAATGGACTCATAAGGAGAATTAACCTAATCTCAATCTACAGTCATTAAGATTTCCTTTTAGCTAACGAGATACGCTTAACTCTAACAAGTGTTCTCCTATTAGCTTGCACTTCTTAACCAAATAATTAATGATAAGAGTTTGCCTCATAGATAAAAGACGAACAATTACAAGGATTGGTCTTCCTGCAATGAATCATACGTGCCAAGGTCTTTAAGATCATATAGATGCTTGAATGCACTAAACCTTATATCAAAATTTAGACAAGAATGCAAGGTTCTAAAAACGCATTACATATATTAATAAAGGATGCAATAAAACAATAAAATCATAAATAAATAATCACAAGGATTATTAATTAATTAAACGCCAAATAACAAACAATAAAACATAACAAATAATCATGACATCAACAAATTAAATTGCTAGATCCAAATAAATCAAAATAATTATTAAATTAAATTGACCATAATAAGTTGATGAACAAATACAAGTTGTGCCAATTGAGTGTTATCGATCCCCTAGTCGAAGGCCATGGCAAACCCCGAAGGATTTGCCCCTACACCTGCTGCTACGCACCTTTTTCATTCCCTTTTTCTTATTACTAGAATGTGTTTTACAAATGCATATTGCATTCTATTTATACATATAGCAAACTTTTGCCTTTATATGACATTAGCCCCTAGAGTTTCGTATAGTTTTTAATTAATTAATGAAACTTGATATCTTCTGTTAGCCTTAAAATATGGTGACAAAAACAGAATTACATTAGTTCATTTATAGAGTGACACATAGG
>BQNB010013436.1:0-77173 GCA_026074375.1 Tanacetum coccineum | reverse complement strand
TCTATACGCCCCATACACCTGTCAAGCTTTGTAGATAAACTTGTTAGTAGAGTAGGGTCCTCTGCCCTACCAGCAGCATCGGCTGTTGGGGTATGAGCATCATCGGGCCCAACAGGTGACTCCTCATGGAATCCACCATGAATGGTGTCATCTTCCATGGAAACGAGATTATCAATGTCCGCAGGCTCAATATAGTTGTCAGGCATAGGAGGGGGACCAAAGATAACGGGTTCCTCAAGGTCAGGGTCAACAAAATCAGAGGGTCTGGGCTGTGGACCAAAAATAATTGGTTCAAGGACATCAGGGTCCACATACCCAGCTGGTCTGGGTTCAGGGCCAAACACTAAAGGCTCCGCAAGGCTAAAAGTCTGAGCTGAGGGGGGGGGGTCGGTGAAAGAGAAGGTGGTCTCTCAGATGCAGACTGCCTCTTCGGTGTTAGTTCCCTAACAGGGGAAACCGGAGGAGAATGGGGTACAGGGTGCGCCTCAGCTGCACTACCAGCAGCTTCATCAGCAGCAACATTGTCCTCATTAGCAGCAACAACATCATCAGTAGCATCATTGCCAGCAACAGTGGTATGTGCTTAATTACACATACCTTTTACCTTTAAAAACAAGCTAAAATAACCAAAAACGGACTTAAAATGCCAAAGATACGCTTGTTTTGCTAATTGTATTGTACAGGAACGGATAACCAAGAAAAGGACGAAAAACAAAGACAAAACGACAAAACCGGACTCGGAATGGAAAAGACTGTGAAAGACAAAGCCAAATCAAAGCCGGAAAGTCAATCAAGTCAAAAAGTCAACAGAAAAGTCAACTGGTCAAAGTCAAAGTCAACCCAAGTCAACCCCGGGGCCAAAGTTCAAGAAATATAAGCTTAGGGGCTGAAATTGCCAAACCCTAAACTTATATATAAACCACAAGGACCATGTGTGCAATAACACAATAAACCTAGAGGGACCATTTTTGCCAAATGGTGAAACACACACTCTGTTACAACCCCTAACACCTTTTCCCGCTCGTTTTTCCCTCCCAAACAACTCACGGGTTGTTTAACCCGTTTTTACCCCATGAACCTTCACCACCACCATGGATATTCATCTCCCCCCTCCTCCACTACCTTTCCCAGCAACAAATGTGCCAACTTGGCAATCCCACACCCCCCAAGACCTATTTCGACGGCTAAGATTGATTTTGAAGATTGAAGGGCCAAGATTAGAGGTTTAAACCTCTCACAAAACAAACACATCTCTGTTTATGTGTCTACAAACAAGCACAACAGCAAGAGAAAGAAAAAGAAGACCTAGCTTTAGTTTTCGGCTATAAAAAGCCTTGTAAGCCATTGTGGCAAATATTCAAGTTTTAATTAAGTTTTAATTCAGTTTTTAATTAAGTTTTTATTGTAGTTTAAAGTATTTTCAAGTTAACCTCTCTTATGCATTTGTAATTTTCAGTTTTAATGAAAATTTAAGCCGTTTTTACTTCATAAGCTCTCAATAAGCTAATTTGAGCTTATTCTTGTTAATAAGCTCAAATTCAGTTTAATACCTGTTAAAAGTTCTTAAATACTGTTTTAAGTTGAATTTGGTTCATAAATGCTCATTTGATTGTGATTTTGGAAGCTTTTGGAGAAATAAGCTAATATAAGCTTATTGAGCTTATTGCTCAGGTTTAGAGGCTAAGGAGCCATTAGGACAGGTTTTTAGGCCACTCACTCAGAAAGAGTGGCCTTGGTTCTGAGACAACAAAATCCAAGGTTTCAATTCTTAATTTCCATTTAGCTTATATTTTTAGCTTTAGACACTAGCTTATTTGCTTTTATTCTTTTCAAACATGTTTGTTTAGGTTTAATATCTAGCTGTTTTTAGTTTTCATTAGGTTAAATTTATGTAATCTTAGGTTATAACTTAAAATTGTCATAATAGTGTAATAAGCTAGCTGAGAAACTAGCTTATTTGTCTTAATAAGCTAGAACTTTTAGTTTTAAAATAGTTTAAATAGGTCAAAATAAGTAGGAGTAGATAAAAGGTTTTTAAAGTTTTAGTTTAAAAATGTATTTTAAACCCATTTTGGCTTGACAGTTTTTGAGTAAAGGGGTGTTTGGGATAACCTTAAAACGGGTCAAAACAGGTTTTAGCATGGGTTATGGTTACTTGGTCAATTTAAGCATAAGTTTTTAAGCAATTTCAAGCTGTTTTTAGAAAGTTTTTAGTTGTAAAATAGTTTTCTAAGGTTTTTAAATCTAAGTTCAAAACTGTGAAGTTTTTAAGTAACCCACAAGTGCTTATTTGATTAAGCACTTGTGGTTTGAGTTTAAGCATTCAAAAAGGTGTGTTTTGTGTGTCTAAAAAGGGCTGTCAAGAGCCTTTGGTCTTTTGACTTTATAAGTCAAAACCACCAAGCCTTTTTCTGTCACAGTTTGTAAAAAACCAAAAGACCTTTTTCACTTTCAAAAATAAGCAAGTAAAATTGAGTTTTAAAAGCTGAAAATTGGTGCACAAGCCCCTTGGCTATAGCACTCAATCTGTTTGAGCTTCTTTTTGTTTTTAGAGCTTATTTGACAGCTTAAAATAAGCTGTCAAATAAGCCTTTTTGCTTTGCCTTAAAGCTCCCCTGGTGCAAAGGGGGAACTTTAGGCTCATCTTTCTCAGCCATTAAGCACACTTAAGCCCAAGTATTTGGCTTATTTTAAGAGCTTATAAGCTCTTGTATAAGCCCTCAAAGTTTCAGCCCTTGATAAGCTTATTTGTGTGCTTATTTTTGAGCCCAAACATGCCTCTTGGCTGTTTTAGCATCACCTTAGGCTAAGGGACTGCTTATTTTTTCTTGGCTTATTGAGCTTATTTTGTTAGCTCATTTGTGGCCTTTTCAGCTTATTTTGCTTGTGTGATAAGCTGTGTTAAGTTTATTCCCATCTCAATGTGCTTAATGAGCTTTTCAAGCCCACATTTACACCAACAGTACTAACCCCCAAGTTAGTACTGTTGTGGGTTTAAGCCACATTCTGGCTTATTGAGCTTATTCCATAAGCTCAAATTGTGTCCTGGTAGTTTATCTAGGTTAGCTAGTAAGTTGTCAAGCTTATTTTTCTTTTTCATAGTTTATTTGCCCAAGTAACTTAGTAAAATTTTAGCTTTTAGGCTTATTTCATGTTTCTGTCACTTAAGCCCTTTTCCACAGCTTATTAGTTTAGCTTTTCCTTTCCTTTTTAGCTTATTTAAGTTAGTTTAATTCCCTTAGCTTATTTTAGTCCTTAGCTTAACTTAAACGACCAAAAGGTGCAAAAAGACTTAACATTTTTAGCTTTAAAGCTTCTTAAGCTTTCTGTCAAAATTAAGCTTATTTTTAAGCTTATTCTTTGGATAAAAGTTCTAGTTGCTTTCATTAAAGTTGTTAAGAATAAGCTCTTTAACAACTTTCATGTTTTGAGTTTAAGCTCATTTTCACTTTTTCAATAAGCAAAAATAAGCTAGTAGCGTAGGGTTTGTTTCGTATTTTTCTTAAACTTCAGGGGCACCCGTTTACCTTGTAGTGTAAATTCTAGATATTTTGCCCGCCTACCTTTTAGTTTCATTTCTTACAATTTCTACCCTAGAGTTTTAAAAAAATAAAATAAAAGGGGAAGATACTTGGTCCGGGTGAGCAAGACTCGAACCCGGGACCAAGCAATACATCCCCTTTAAGGGGAAGACAAGAAAGGGGACCGGAGGGAGTGAGCTAAGATTCGAAACAGGGACCCCTCGATACATCTCCTCCTTTACACACACACTTAACCATGCGCCCTTGGGTTCTTTTTGTTAAAGACTCTCAAGGGCAAATTATGTTAAGGATGTTTTGCCCTTATAAGCTTACTAAGCTATGTCCAAGCTTATTTCGGGCTTATTTTGATCAGCTGTGTGGTGTTTGGTATTTTTTCGTTTTAGGACCTTTATTGTGTTAAAGTATTTTTAGAAAATTTTTCAGAATTTTTTTGTTAAACATTTAATATTTTTTTATAACTTAAAATTTAGTTAAAAGTTTGTGTAATATTAAAAAATACAAAAAGATGATCAAAAAAATATTTTTGCTTTTTTAGAAAATTTTCTCTTTGTCATCTAGTTTGTAGGAAAATTTAAAATTTTTGTTTTTAGATTTTTTGGAAAGGGTATTTTTATAAACTTTCCTTATTTAAAGAACGAGTCGGGTACGGTTTGTTTTTGACTCGTTTTTGGGTCAATTACGAACTCGTTTCTCTGGTTGTCTAGTCTGTTTTCATCCTTCGTTAATTGACCCGATTTTAGATAGTTTAGAAGTGAGAAAAAAAATTTTCGTAGGGTTATTTTTAAAGATAATTTTAGGTTTTCCCCCTTTTGTACGGGTTCGGGGGGGGAGTAGGTGGTCTCGTTTTTTTCTAAGTTTATATTTCCGTATTTAAATTACAAATTTCTAGGTTTTCTTACAACGTTTTAGTCCTGTTTATTATCTCAATGTGACCTTTTTCAACTACCAAACCCTCAATTTCTTCCTTCAAACTCACTTATCTTCGACGTATCGATTTACCATTTTCCAGCCCATCGCCCGTTGGGGTTACGACCCACGGGAGGGGGAGGGAAAGGGGGGGGGTGGGGGGGAGGGGGGGGAAGGGAGAGGAAGGGAAAGGGGAAAGGGGGGAGGGTGTGAGGGGAAAACCATTCTATTACTACTTCTCGGTATTATTATCATTGATTTTGTTTGGTTTTTGTATCAAACTTCTTTATTATATTTTATATTTTATGATAGATTATAATATATTTACTCAGGTGTGAATCCGGGCTACGATCATGAATCCCCTATGCAAAGGAAACTCTAAAAATTCGAAATTGGCTTTAAACTTAGGCTTTTAACTTTAGCTTACTTTTAAGCTTTTTTATGCTTTAGAATACACAGATACAATTTACCATAGCCAACTAAGCTATCGATACCCAAACGACCGCTTCATACAATGAGCACCCCTTCACGTCAATCTCGAATACCGGCATACTGTTACCTTGGCAATAACCCATCATACCAAGGCATCAATATTTCCAAAATCATTAAGCAAGTATCCATTATACGTGCATCATGCGAAAAGCAAGCTGATATAATCCGTGTGCATCGCACGGGTCTGCATGCCTCGTTCATTATATATTAATAAGTGTCAAACTTAGTGATATATTGTTGATGTTATGATGATGATGTAAATCTCCCATAAAAAAATAACGTTTTTCGTGTCTGGAAATGCGCGATCATGTGTTAATTGGGTATAATAGCGTTTTGTTGTTAGTTGATGAGTATTCACCTAATCCGCTTCATTATAAGTTTAATATGTGTTTTTCAAATCATTTTCTTCATAATACTTGCTTATGAATGTAATTGATCAAGAAGTGTATAATGTGATGTGGTTCATGTTTATGCAAGTGTATATTTGTTTAAATCTGTTTGTTAATGTGATATAGTTAATGTTTATGCAAAGTGTAAATGTGTTTGAATCTGTATGTTAATGTGATATAGTTCATGTTTATGCAAGTGTAAATGTGATCGAATCTCTATGTTAATGTGAGTTTTCTAATCATTAGAACTCTTTTTTTTTCAAAATTGTTTATGAATATGTCAATGAAAGTAACTTAATGTTGTTGGTTTCACTTAAAAGTATTTCTATTGTTGCGCTTTTTTATGTATATTGAATGTTTACATGTTAAGTCATGTTACGTAATAAGTTATGTTAACCGATGCATATGTGATTTAGTTATTGACGCGATATCGTTTTAGACTATTATGATTTTGATCAATTTATGTACAAGTGTTTTTAGTTAATTTAATTTCATTACGAGTGATAGTTATGATTGAACTATGATTTTTTAAAGTGTATTTGTTATAAATAAGGCGATTATTAGTGCAAGTTGTTGGTCTGATGTGTTAATATTTTCGAATACGAAGATAGCTTGGTGTTCATTTTGATATTGTATTTATTGATGTGTTGATGGTTAGATTAGTTTGGTAACAGCGATTTTATAAAGTTTGCATGTTATATAATAAAACAGGACATTGAGGGATAATAATGATCGAAATTCATGTATAATTGTAGACTGTTTGGATGAAATTTTGCTGTTTTTGATCAAATTTATTTTGAATATTTTGAGTTATTTACTATACCTACGTATTTTTTTAGCTTAGCTTTATTTGCAACTTGAGTATAACGTTATATTTTGAATGATCATGGCTAGTGTTCGTGTTTGCATGTTTACATAACTATGCATTGCGTCTTTTTTTGGGACATTGATGTGTATCAGTACATATGTTTTTATTAAATGTTAGAGAATTGTTAATGAGTGAATTAGTAACTGATTTATGAATGGTTTAGTTGTTTAAATGATCGTTATTTTCATTTTGCAGTTGATACACAAAAACCATACGTGTTCGTGTTTGCTCGTTTTTGACCGTTTTCTTGTGATTTTTGCTTTATCCGTACCTACACAATAAGAAAGACAAAACAAGCAATATACAATCATTTTATGCACAATTTTGATCTTTTTAAGGTCTATTTTGATATAAAACGGATATGTGTTTTTACACACATCAAAATTCCCCAAACTAAGCGATTACGTGTCCTCACACAATACTACACGCTCTATAACTAAATACCTCAAAACCTTCCCAAACTAAACCTTTGAAAAGTAGCAAAGATTTTTATAGAGAGAGTTAAGAGATCACAAGTTATAAAACACCCCGATTTCCTATTTTCCTAAACTTTTTCATTTTTTTTATTAATAATATAATTGAGATTATTTCGACTTTTGTTATTTCCATAACTGTTAGGGATCATAGAACAAGATGCATTTCGATTCCGAGAATGCCCCAAAAAGGATAAATTCATCGTTCCGACTTTTCACTTATCAAAACCAAGCTTAAAACGAAATCATAGCTAAATATCAATAAGGATGCTAACACTACTCATATTTGCAACTTGTGAACTTTTTACTCCCGACATTTATTATATCTTAAGTGAGTGTGCTATCTTGAATTTCAACCATGGATTAACTTTTTGCAACATACTATGCTTTACGTTCCACCTTAGAATAATGAGGATTAAAAAGGCGAGAGTCATCCATTAGCCACTTATTCTGGCACAATCCCAACCTTACGGCTAATTGACCAGGCTATTTAGACACCTCCACAGAGACTAGATCGAGACTTACGGAACTAGGATTTAAAAAACACTCCTCTATTGTTTCCTGAATATACATAGCTTAATAAAATAGAATAGTCAAAAAGCCAGAAGCATATTTTGAATTAAACAAAAGAAGTTCATTTATTAATTTAAATTAACTATTTTTAGAATATAACTTAATATTAAACATAACATTTATGCAATTGTAACCCTTGACCTTTTAGAAGGCTGCAACATCGGTTGTGAGCCGGCAAGATGCAACAAACTTTTATCAGTCTCGGATCTTTATTCTTACTTTGGGATTTTCTTTAGAAGACTACCACATCGGTTGTGAGCCGGCAAGAGGTAGTAAACTTTTATCAGCCCACAGCTCTTATTATTATTCTATATATATATATATCTGATATATTTTATATATAGAAGACTTCTTTTTGAAAAATTCAAGTATAAATTTGAACTAAGACTAAATTTTTTGCTATATATTACATAAAAAATTGTTGATTTAAGTTTAATCTCCAAAAACAGCACGTATATTAATCCGGTTAAGAGCTTATGGGAGAAAAAGCAACAAGTTACATATATGAGCTCTTAAGATTTCCAAATAATCTTTGTTTAGCATCCTATTCATACCTAACTCTATCATTTTTCGTTCTTCGCGATAATCGCGAACGCTTAGCCTAAAAGTTAAGAAACACGCTAGAGCTCAACACGCTTGATCGGGTAAAAATTTATTCTTATTCTACCCAGCAAGAAAGTCAAAATTGTGACAAAAACACTTATTCTTTTGAAATTTTTAAAATTTTTCATATTTTTGAAAATTTGAAAATTTTTGGTAGGAAAACGTGGTACGTGAGAACAACGGGTAAAAGTAGGTAAGATCATATCAAAGATATACTACCCCATACTAAAATCAAACATTGTCCTCAATGTTTCCTAGCTTAAGACTTAAAAACCTCATACTAGAACTCAAAATGGTCGAATGCATAACCTAAACATGAAGAAAGTATCACAAAAATCTTTAGCCGTTTATTAAGTGTGCTATAAGATAAATGTTAGTCGATAATAATCTTTAAGGATATTGGATTTCCCCAAACTAATGGCAAGCAAAGGCTAGGAAGCTTAAGTGGACCGGGACAAAACACCGAACACGAGAATCTTCAGAAAAGTTGGGTTCATCCTGCAAACAATCACAAGTACAAACAACAAACACAAAGATCGGAAGAGTACAAGCCTCGTCACAACACATTTGAAAATAGAAAGAAAATAGAAAATAGATAAGCATGGGGTGCCTCCCACGAAGCGCTTTGTTTTTGGTAACCGAGTCACATAGCTTGACTCGATCTCCGAATTCATTCGTCCTTGGAGAGAGTAAATGGAAGAGAAAATATTAATCGGGATTTCATGAATGTTTGGATAAACATGAAAGTTCCATTCCGATGAGAAACCACCGGCTCTAAGTGGAGATGTCGGGGTCATAAATGGTGTCTTCATTCCTGAAGGAGCAAAGAAAAGGAGAATCCACAGGGTAAGTGAGAAATGGGAGAAAAGTCCGAATGACAAATATGAAGGAATCGTCATCTTCAACATTAATCTCATCTCCCCCTGGGTCAAAACATTCATCTTCATTAAGCTCATCAAAATTGTTTATCACGGGTGCATCGGTCTCAATAATTAAGCTAATCTCAACATCTGGTGGTTCTGGAGGAGGACGAGGAAATGACGGATCAAGATCAAAGTGGAATGATTCAAACTCAGGAAGCTCCAAAAGAGGGTTATTTGAATTATCAGAAATAACAATGCTAGTCAACCCTCCCTGATCGGGCTCAATCTCAAAAAGAAACGAATCATACTCGGGAAGAGAGATATCAGCATGAGTAGTGGTACTGCCACTTCTCGTCTCTTCTATATGATCGCTAAAAGAATTATCAAAAAAAGAAGATAGAGTAGGGTTGTTATTTAATGCTTCAATCTTAGAAATAAGAAGATAGACATTTGACAATTTGTCACGAAGAATAACGTCCTCAACCTCTTCTAAGCTGACGAGCTCAGAATCGGGAGGTGTTGCATCAACGTATATTGAATGCAATCTTAACCCATCTGATGGGCCGGGAAAGCCCAATAGTATAATTATGAAGACTGTGAAGACTTTGAAGGCCCAATCCTAGCCCAGTTACAGCCAATCTCAGCCATTGTACACACAAAACCCACACGAATAAGAAAGTAAGCAAAGTATAGGAAAAAGACAGATAGAAAAAACGCCTTATTGGACCCAAACCCAAGCCCAATACAAGCCCAATAACCTTTTTTTTTATAAAACATAAGGACCAAAATGTAAATTTTAAAACCTTGTTTTATAATTAAAAATGAAAAAAAATAAAGAAAAGGGCCAAAAATGCCAAGTTTTAAAAGTTGTTTTATAAAGAAAAACAAAAGAAATAAAACACAAGGGCTGAAATTGCAACTTTTCAAAACTCCTTTTATTCTTTTAAGTTATAAAACGCAGGGGCCAGTTTTGCAATAGTCCAAATCTCTTTTTAATTCTGTAGTTATAAACCACAAGGGCCAATTCTGTCACTTTCTAAACCCTTTTATAACTGAAAAAAAAATCGGCTTAATAAAAAATGAAAAGAGAGGCAAAGTGAGACTGTTTTTTGCACCATCTCCAAACATAATCGTTTTAAAAAACCCTGCAACCCACCCCTGGTCGAACCCACCTTCCCACGCCAAAACCAACACCCTTTTTCCCACGTTTTTCTTGCAATACCACTATCCCAAGTACCCTTACAGCTCACCCCTCACCTTTTCCCACCTTACCCTGCCCCTATAACCATTCCCACTTGGAAATCACTCAACCCCCCATCCATGGCTGAGAATGATGAAAGGCCAATGGAGGGCTAGGATTGCTTGGATTGCTTTCTACTCTCACAACAAACACAGCCCAAGTCATTTGGACTGCTATAAAAGGGAGAAGACCAAGCCGAAGAACACACACCATTTTTTTATGTTTTTAGTTTAAATTTAATTCCAAGTCTTTCTTTTAAGCAAAACGGATATGTGTTTTCACACATATCTAAATTCCCCAAACTAAGCGATTGCGTGTCCTCACGCAATATTACATGCTCTATAACCAAATACCTCAAAACCTCCCCAAACTAAAAAGTAGCAAAGATTTTTTGTGGAGAGAGTTAAGAGATCACAAGTTATAAAACACCCCGATTTCCTATTTTCCTAAACTTTCTTTTTCATTTTTTTTATATTAATAATATTATTTTGACTTTCGTTATTTCCATAACTGTTAGGGATCATAGAACAAGATGCATTTCAATTCCGAGAATGCCCCAAAAAGGATAAATTCATCGTTCCCGACTTTTCACTTATCCAAACCAAGCTTAAAACAAAATCACAGCTAAATATCAGTAAGGATGCTAACACTACTCATATTTGCAACTTGTGAACTTTTTACTCCCGACATTTATTATATCTTAAGTGAGTGTGCTATCTTGAATTTCAACCATGGATCAACTTTTTGCAACATACTATGCTTTACGTTCCACCTTAGAATAATGAGTTTAAAGGCGAGATCATCCCATGTAGCGACTTTCGTCTCGGCACATCCCAACCTTACGGCTAAGTGACCAGGCTTTTGACACCCCACAGAGACTAGTATCGGGACTCACGGACCTTAGGTTTCAAAAACTCTCAGGTTTCCCGGATATTCATAGCTTATAAAATAGAATAGTCAAAGTGCAAAATCATATTTGAATTTAACAAAAAGAAGTCAATTTATTAATTTAATTTATCTATTTAGATATTTATGCAATTGTAATCTTCGACCTTTTAGAAGGCTGCAACATCGGTTGTGAGCCGGCAAGATGCAGCAAACTTTTATCAGTCTCGGATTTTTATCTTACTATGGGTTTTCTTTAGAAGACTACCACATCGGTTGTGAGCCGGCAAGAGACAGTAAACTTTTATCAGCCCACAGCTTTTATTATTATATTTGGTTTTTTTTATCATTTTATCATTTTTTTTATAATTTATATATTTAAAGAAAACTTCTTTTTGAAAAATTCAAGTATAAATTTGAACTAAGACTAAAATTTTTGCTATATATTACATAAAAAAAATTATTGATTTAAGTTTAATCTCCAAAAACAGCACGTATATTAATCCGGTTAGAAGCTTATGGGAGACAAAGCAACAAGTTACATACATGAGCTCTTAGGATTTCCAAATAATCCTTGTTTAGCATCCTACTCATACTTAACTCTATCATTTTTCGTTCTTCGTAAAAATTGCGAACGCTTAGCCTAAAAGTTAAGAAACAAGCTAGAGCTCAACACGCTCGATTGGGTCAAAATTTACTCTTATTCTTACCCAGCAAGAAAGTCAAAATTGTGACAAAAACACTTATTTTATTTTTGAAAAATTTTAAATTTTTTCATATTTTTGAAATTTTTGGTGGGAAAACGGGGTACGTGAGAACAACGGCAAAAAAGTAGGTAAGATCATATCGAAGATATACTAACCCATACTAAAATCAAACATTGTCCTCAATGTTTCCTAGCCTAAGACTTAAAAACCCCATACTAGAACTCAAAAAGGTCGAATGCATAACTCAAACATGAAGAAAGTATCACAAAAATCTTTAGCCGTTTATCAAGTGTGCTAAAAGATAAATGTTAGTCGATAATAATCTTTAGGATATTGGATTTCTCCAAACTAATGGCAAGCAAAGGCTAGGAAGCTCGAGTGGACCGGGACAAAACACCGAACACGAGAGTCTTCAGAAAATTTTGGTCAATCCTGCAAATAATCACAAGTACAAACAACAAACACAAAGAACGGAAGAGTACAAGCCTCCTCACAACACATTAGAAATAAGAAAGAAAATGGATAAGCATGGGGTGCCTCCCACGAAGCGCTTTGTTTTTGGTTACCGAGTCACATAGCTTGACTCGATCCCTGAATTCATTCGTCCTTAGGGAAAGTCTGGAGATCTGGGGAAACTTGGTTGGTGTGTCCACCTCCGGAAGTAGTGCTTAGTCCGGTGGCAGTTAACTTGAGTTTGATCCGTCTGGTGAGTTATTTATACGTGCCATATGGAAAAACTTCGGTTATAGTGAAAGGGCCGGACCATCGGGTTTTAAGCTTTCCCGAGAATATCTTTAGACGAGAGTTGAAAAGCAAGACTTGATCACCAGCATTGAAAATGCGGTTTTTGATCTTTGAGCGTGAAGCTTTTTCTTTGTCCTCTCCTTATAATCAAGCCATGCTCGTATGCTTGATCACGAAGCTCATTGAGTTTATTAAGTTGCAGCTTACGGTGATCGCTCGCGGTTTTAAGATCAAAATTAGCATGTTTTTAATGCCCAATACACTCTATGCTCTAATTCGATAGGTAGATGACACAGCTTTCCATATTCGAGCTTGTAAGGTGTGCAAACCAATTAGTGTCTTTTAAGCGGTACGAAATGCCCAGATAGCGTCATCAAGACTATCAGACCATGAGGCAACGGTTTCTCAAACTGTTCTTTCTAATATAGTTTTATCCCACGATTCGGGACACCTCGAATTATACACTCGTTTGTAGGGTGACTATTGAAGTAGTAAAGACGATGAGTGACCCCATACTTAGACATTACTTTAGCAAATTTGTCATTACAGAAATGGGTCCCACGATCGCTTATAATAGCTCTTGGTGTTCCAAATCGGGCAAACAGAGATTTCAAAAACTTAACTACAACTCTAGCATCATTTGTGGGGAGCGCCTTGGCTTCAACCCATTTGGATAAATAATCAACTGCTACGAGTATGTACTTATTTCCTCTAGATGACGGAAATGGTCCCATAAAGTCTATGCCCCAGACATCAAAGATTTCACACACTTGGATGGAATTTTGTGGCATCTCATCACGTTGTGAAATTTTTCCCTGACGCTGGCATGAGTCACAGTTTTTGACTAACTCATGGGCATCTTTGTAGATTGTGGGCCAATAAAATCCGGAGTCAAAAACCTTTTTGGCGGTGTAGTTGGCACCGTAATGTCCCCCGTGGGTCACTATGCAAGCTGTGGAGGATGACGTCAGTTCCTTGGCCTGATATCAACCTTCGCCGAAATCACTTGATCGCACAGGTTTTGAATAGAAAAGGGTCGTCCCAAAAATAGTGTTTGGACTCTTGGATAAAAATTGTTTTTCTGTTGAGTTGACATTCCTTTGACAATGAAATTCCCCGCATGGTAATTTGCATAATCGGCAAACCACGGGGTACTTGGGTCACCACGAGAAGTCACCATATTAAGTGTTTCGAGAGGAAAATTTTCGTTAATTTCCTTTGGATCGAAAACATTTTCATACGGGTTTTCCAATCGAGACAAATGATCGGCTGCGTAGTTCTCAGCTCCCTTCGTATCAATTACTTTAAAATCAAATTCCTAAAGGAGTAGAACCCATCTTAGCAATCTTGCTTTGGCATCTTTCTTAGCAAATAGGTACTTAAGGGCGGAATGGTCCGTATACACTATGCTTTTATTCATGATGAGGTATGATCGGAATTTTTTGAAAGCGTACACCACAGCTGACATTTCCTTTTCTGTTGTAGTGTAGTTCGATTATGCCTCGGTCATCGTTTTGCTTGCATAATGTATAGGCCTAAAATGCTTCTCAATTCGTTGCCCCAGAACCGCACCTATGGCATAGTCGCTAGCATCGCACATAAGCTGAAAGGGCTGGTCCCAGTCAGGTGCAATCAGAATTGGAGCTTCGGTTAATTTCTTTTTTAAGGTCTAGAAGCTTGAATGCATTCCTCTGAGAAAATAAAAGGAGTGTTTTTCTCAAGGAGATGAGTCATGGGTCGAGAAATCTTTGAAAAGTCCTTGATAAATCTACGGTAAAAACCTGCATGGTCCAGAAAACTCCTATTTCCTTTGTCGGTAGTTGGGTGAGGTAACTTAGAATGAACGTTATTTTGGCTTTGTCGACTTCTGTTCTTTCTTTGAAATTTTGGGTCCATGTTACGATGTCTTCTTTTTCACCATAAATGGCTTTTTTCCCAATTTAGAGCCAATTAGTGTCTTACACCGTTTATGCATCTTTCTAATTGGAAAGGCACGTAGAAAAAGAATTTTCGAAAACTAAAAAGTCATCCATGAAAACTTCATCTGTGTTTTCCAATACATATCATGGAAAATAGACTTCATACACCTCAAGAACGTGCCTGGGTGCATTGCATTAAACCAAAGGCATGCGGCGTAAGAAAAAGTTCCGTTCTGGGCAGGTGAATGTGGTTTTTCCTGATCTTTCGGATGATTGGTATTTGAAAATAACCGTCTGATGAAACCATCGAGGAACAATAGTATTCAATTACTCGAGTCTCTCAAGCATTTGATCCATAAACGCAAAGGGGAAGTGGTCTTTTCGGGTGGCTTCGTTCAACTTGCGATAATCAATATAAACTCTCCATCCCGTTACAAGTCTTGTTGGTACTAACTCATTTTCATCATTGGTCACTACGGTCATTCCTCCTTTCTTTGGCACATAGTGCACTGGGCTTACCCAAGGACTATCCGAGATTGGGTAGATCAATCCAGCGTCAAGAAGTTTCTCAACCTCTTTCTTATGACATCATGGATCTTTGAATTAACCCTTCTCTGATGTTGGACCGCTGGTTCATAATCCTCTTCCATTAGAATTTTATGAGAACAAAATTCTGGGTTAATACCCTTTATGTCTGAAAGTTTCCAAGCAATTCTTTCGGGACTTAAGAACCTTTATGAGAGCAGTCTTTTCATCGACACTCAAATCTTTGGCAATTATGACTGGCAACTTGTTGTTGTCTTCCAAAAATGCATATTCGAGATGAGTTGGTAAGTCCTTAAGTTCGACCTCAGGAGGTTCATTAATTGAAGATTTGGCAGTTTTGGCTTCACAAATTTAAGTTCTTTTCTGATTTCTGGCAAATAATTTCCTTGGTTCGGAGGTGGTGAAGGATCACTATTAAGGAGTGCTTCGAGAATAAGAATGTCCCCCTCTGGGTCATAATAGGATTCATCAACTTCCGGTGAAGTTGGATCGTCGGCTAGAGCAAGAAAAGCATAAGCTTCTTCTAGAAGTTGAAAATCACTATCCTCGAAAGGAGTGAGAGTCGGAGAAGAATTTGAAACTATCGGGTCATATCCGGGTGTGGCATGCCATGGCGATCAAGTCAGAAAATCATATTAAATTCCTGAGAATACTCCTCAACAAGCTATTCAACAACGTCGATTTCGATTCGCTCGTTCATTTCATTTTTAATTTTCTGCGTATCTCGAAGTCTGATCATGGATTATAAGTAATGGCCTAATTATCTACTCGATGGGTTAATTCACTTCGTTCACGTCTATCAAAGCAGACTGTTTAGAAAACACCTCCGTGAATAAATAGGTATCGAGGGCTTGGTTCAAAATATACGACCCACGAAGTCGGCTGGAAACTGGAATACACCAACTTTAACGTTGACATCTTTAGCAATACCGATTGGTCGTGAGATTGAACGGTCCGCTAGTTCTAGTGTCATGCACGTTGGAGTCAGGTCTGGAAGGTTAAGCTTTTTTCACATGGAAAATGGCATGAGATTTATGCTAGCGCCAAGATCGGCCAAGGCTAAGCACTCATCCATTCCGGGAAATTTACATGGAATAAGGAATCTGCCGGGGTCACCAAGTTTTTCGGGTAACTTGTTAAGTATGACCGCCGAGCAATGTTCGTTTAAAGGGGTTCTAGCCATCTCACTAAGCTTTTCTTTATTTCCGATTAAGGACTCCTTTGAGTAGTGAAGCAAACTTGGGCAGTAGAGTAAGATCCATAAATAATTTCGAAACTCATATCTTTAAAGATTTCGTAGAATTTATCTTTTTGTTCGTTAGCGTTTTCACGGTGCCTCTCATCATTTCGCCTTGATGGATAAGGAATTAACAGTTTTGGGTTAGGCATCGGTGTAATAAGTGGAGCACCATCTGGCATGGAATCATGATCCTCCGGAGGTAGGACTTGTGCGGTACTTTCTGAACTTGGTTTTTGCACTTTGTCCAATGATGTCTCCGGGTTTTGTTCGGGTTCCTTTAGAGGAGTAGAAACAACGGGAGTAGGAAAATGAAGAGTCGAAAGTCCTTTACAAGTTTTACCGCTTCGGGTGATGATAGCATTAACATGCTCGCGAGGGTTAGTTACGATTTGACTAGGTAGAGTACCTGAACTCGAAGACGAAGCGGTATTGGAATTTATGAATTTAGAAAGCATTTCCGTTAAATTTGTCATCTGGTTTTGTAAACCTTGGCCTTGATTTTGCATATTCCTTAACACTGCATCATTAGCTTTGACATAATTCTCAAAATCAGTCTTTGAAACACCTTGCATTTGCGGAGCAGGAGATGGAGCTTGGTATACCGGGGTTTGAATCGTCGGAGGTTGATAAACTTGTCCTTGGTTGAAGTTACTTCCACGGTTTTGATTGAAATTGGTTCCTCGATTTTGGTTGAAATTATTCCCTTGATTCTGATTGAAACGGTTTTGATTGTTTGGGATCAGAGGAAAACCAGGAGGTCGGATTTGATTTGCAACCATCGAAGGTCTAGAATTGGTATTTCCTTGATTAAAATTGGCTGCAGCAGCTTGTGAAACGTACTCTTGAATGTTGTCTCGATAAACATTGCCATCGGTGGCTGGACAATTTCTATAAGAATGAGCACCTCCACAAGTTACACAACTCTGCTCGACCGCTTTTACGGGTGCGGGAGCTTGGGCTTTTTGTTTGTCGATAAGCATAGTCTTCATCATATTCTTAAGTTCAGAAACTTCGGTTGTAAGAGCAGCAACATCTGGTGAAATTCCGGGGGTAGATGAATTCGAACTTACTTTAGCAACGACTGCCTTGTTTTGTGAATTACGAACCTTGGATTTACTCTCGATAATTTTTAAGCATTCACGAGGCATCTTATCCAAAAAGTTTCCACCCGCAACAGAATTCAACGAATCTTGATCATTAGCATTCAAAGCATTGTAAAACGTATCTAGTTGATGTAATTCTAAAAATCCGTGATGTGGGCATGCTCGAAGAAGGTCATTAAATCGATCCCAAGCCTCGTAAAACGATTCGTCAAATCTTTGTTGAAATCTCGTGATTTCGTTTCGAAGATTTGTCGTTTTTGAAGGAGGAAAGAATTGATTAATGAATTTTGAAACAAGATCATCCCATGTCAAAATTGATCAAGGAGGTTCTTTTTCTAGCCAAATCCGGGCTGAACCTTCAAAAGAAAATGGAAAAAGCATAAGCTTAATTGACGTGCTCGGGACGTCCGGGAATCTCATCGTTTAGGTGATTTTGTTGAAATAACGGATGTGAGAATGTGGATCCTCTTTATCATGTCCGAAAAACTATTTGTTTTGAACAAGATTGATCAAACCATGCTTTAACTCAAAATTCACATTGATTTCGGGAATTACGATTGCATCCTCGTACCCCTCGGTGGGTGCTTGGAGCAATTGTACCATAGTCCGGTTATCGGCCATCGGAACTAAGGGAGGATTATCAAAAGGTTCTACTAAATTAAATGGTTCTACAATAGCCGGTTGGGCTTGTTGTTGATGGTTACGGTTGCGGGTTTGAGAACGAGTGCGCATACACAAAGTAGAAAAAGAAAATTTAAACTAATTTTTTAATATTTTTTTTTCTTTTTTTTAATAATCTATTTAAACGGATAACAAGATAGACAACTTAAACAAAATAATCAAATTTACTTTACGGTAGCTCTTAAAAATTTTACTTTTTAAGGTGAGCCGTATTTCGTAAATGACACAAATGACAAGTTTTTAAATCTTTGATTCGAGTTGGGAACTTACTAATGGATAATACCTCAATTGAAGGTATTATTTGTTGGTGTTCTTTTACCAACTTTGTTTATTTTATTTTTTATTATGGACAATTTTTATATTTTTTTGATTTTTTGATTTTTATATGATAATTATACTAAAAGAAAAGAAAAATATTTTTTACTTTTTATATTTTATAATTTTTATATTTTTGATTTTTTAATAAAAACAAAACTTTCAAAAACGAAAGGGTCTTCAAATTACGATCAACAAACTTCAAACGAGAGAATCTTAATCACAAATCCCCGGCAGCGGCGCCAAAAATTTGATTCGTAGTAAACCAACACACGTAAATATAATAATATGTAATATGATGGATAATTACCAAATTACCCTTGAGGACAAAGGTAAAAAGGAAAATCTTCACAAATATATATAATATAATACGTATATTAACCGGGAAGTATGATTCCCGGGTCGTTATTCCCCAACGATTTGTGAAATTGAAACCACGTTTGTTGTTCGGACAATGATTTGAATTGGTGGTATGTGTTTAATTACACATACCTTTGACCATTAAAAACAAGCTAAAATGACAAAAAAACGTACCAAAAATACATTGTATTTGTATATTTTGCATTTATATTGTGCAGGAACGGATATCCGAGAAAAGGACGAAAAATCAAGCAAAAACGGATAAAACCGAGCACGGAATGAAAGAGCGTAGAAAAGCCAAAGTCAACAAAAGTCAACCAAATGGTCAACTCCGAAAAGCCAAAGTCAAACCCGAGGCCGTAAAATGAAGAATACTCAATGGGCCCACCCGAACCCATCTAATGGGCCGGATAAGCCCATTAGTATATATTATGAAGATGTAAAAGCCCACTTTAAATAATATGGCCCAAATCCCTTTCATTACCCAAATAGCCCAAACCCTCACACACGGCCCAAAATACAAAAAGCCCATTGATGCAAACGGCTGTTAAGCCCTTTTTTACTTAACCCTAGCCCTCGTTAGTCCACCAAGGACTTAACTTGCAAACATATATATAACCCTCAAGGACTGTTTTTGCCATTCCTCTAAACAATCAACACCACAAGGACTTCATTTGTAATATCATGTATAAAATAGGAGGGCCATTTTTGCCTTAAACCTGAACTTTTCCCCTGCTTGAATTACTGTATATCTTCCCAACATTTTCCCGCCAAATCAACACCATCACCATCTCACCTCGTTTACTGTACACCCCAGTCCAAACCCATCACCATCCCTCTCCCCCACACCCACATGGGACATTGTCCACCTTGGCAATCCCTTAAATAACTATTGGCCAAGGGAATCAAAGGTTGAGATTACTCGGATTGGGCTCCAAGGAGAATTGAGGGCTGAGATAAACATGTATTGACAAAAACACTAAAACATCATATTTTTTTATCTTTTTTTCAAAACTAAATAAGCTAGAAGTCTTAATAAGCTGGAGTTAAGACTAATTAAGCTATAATTTGCTAAACCTAAGCTAATGAGCTAAATAGAACTAGCAATAAGCAAGTAATAAGCTTGAAAACTAAATAAGCTCTAGTGTTAAAACTAATAACTAAACAGGCCCTACAGGGACCTTTGAGCTTATTTTTAGATAAGCTCTTGGATCCTTGTAGGGAAATGGCTTATGCAATCCTATACTAGAACTAATAAGCTTCCTAAATCAACCTTTAAAACAAAGTTTGAGACTCATTTGCTTATTACAAAAGTTCTTTGAAAACAGACCCTAGGCTTAAATCATGCTGAATTTTACTTTGAAACGGAAAAAAAACAAAAGGCTTATTTAACAACTTAAAACAGATAACCTAATAAGCTTAATAAGCTAAAATAAGTTCAAATATACTTAAATTACCCCCTTAATCTACTTGTGCAAGAAATTTGAAAAGCTAAAAGTTATTTTAACTAGCTGAAAATTAAGACTAAAAATGACTAATTTGAGTTTAAAAGCTGCTGATACATTTGACATGCATATGGACTAAATCTAAAACCCTATTAATGCAGACCTAGGTCCAAACTTTGTTACACGATCCCATCAATCTTGGCTCTTCATTCCTTCAATCATTTGATGCACAATATCTACCGTTGGATTAGATTTTGATCACACGGATTTCCAACGTGGCAATCCGTGTGTCAGAGGCCTTTGTGCTTCTTTTCCATACGTTTTAGTGTAAAATACCACCATTCCATGTGTGGCTTTCCTTCAACCCACGCGTGTCCTTCCCTTGGTATTGGCCAATCACAAACTGGTGACGTATAACTCCCACCCCCCCCCCCTTTTTGCAAGGGTACCTTTCACCTTGATTACCTTCCATGCCCTTAATTTGCACTTGCCCCTTGATTTTGACCTCGTGGTAAAAGGAAGAAGATGGTGAATAGTAATAACAACATTTCCTGCGCCTTTTCTTTTATAAAAGGATGTTTGACTTTTTTGATTTACCCGGGTTAATAACTTGTTGACTTGGGCTTATAAAGGGTTTTGGGATTGGGCCCGGGCGTGGTTTAGTTATAAGAAAGTTAACGGGTGTTAACTCTTATAATTAAAAGAGTTAACACCGTTAGGTTTACGTTGATATATTTGTAATCAGGTTAACTTTGAAGCGGACGATTTGGGAATATTTTTTGGTTTTGTCTTTTTGTGGTTACTTTTGTTTGACCATGAGTACTTTTGGTTAACCTAGAGATGACGTTTGGTTGACACTTGAATAGCATTCTCCCGGCTCTTGTACAATTCAAATTTACGTTCTCGTGTCCGTGTTTGTTCGATGTTGACCGTTTTCTTAAGATTTTTGCAATATCCGTACCACACAATCCAACAAAGACAAAAACAAGCAATATACAACATTTAAAGCATACTTTTATCTTTTTAGGGCCCTTTATTGAACATAATACGTATATGTGTTGTTCTACACATATCGTATAAACTTGACCCACATTTAGTAAAAGCGGGAAATATAAAATTCTGATATTGTAAAAAAATTATGATTTGTAGCCTTTTTTCGTAAACCTAAAAATAGTACGAATTACACAAAAATAAAGACAAATGCAAGAAACAAAAATATTTCTATGGCATTTTGAAAATATAAACGACCAATGCTTAAAGTAGAATTCGCCGTTCTTTGTAAACGTCAAGTAAATAACAAATTAACCTTAAATTTTCCGGTTAGTCTTGAGTTCATACACACATAAAAATGAAAAAAAAATTAACTACAGAATAAAATAACGACCCTATAAATGAGCGGAATGTCACAGGGAGTTTGTTGAGCACACGAATATATGAAGAATTTGAAATTTTTTCTTTATGAGAAAATATCTTTAAAAATTGAGCTCAACATGAACATATATGAATATATCTTATTTACCATCATTTTCATTAGTACAACCGCTTAGCATTCAAACTTTAATGTTTATAATAACGACTTTGCCAAGACCAGAGAAGATAGGAACTTCCTTTTGTTTAGATACATGTACATCAATGAACATTTTCCTTCTTTAGAGAAGCCCGGAGTTCTAAGCCTTGACATTTACTTAAAGTCGTAGAAAAAGTGAAAGGACATGTATTGAAAGCATTGAAATTCTCGCTTCGAAAAATCATTTTATGTCTACCCCCCGTGTTAATATGACAAAATTTTCTAGGTGCGCAATGTTATTGATTGGTCGAGAGACATGTCGAAGAAAGATAATTTTATTTTGTATTTTTAAAATTTTCCCAGATTTTGTATTTTGCTTTTTATAGTTTTATATTTATAATATATTTTTTTCTAAAAATAATATAGTTAGTAATGTTTTAGACACACCCAGAAAAAAAAGAAGGTATGGAGGGATGTTTCAAAAGGTCATTAAAGCTTATTTTCCAAAAGCTCCCCCACAAAAATTTGATCCACTGATAAAAGATGATTCGAATTTGAAAGCGACATGAAGAGGGAGTTTGACACTGAAATTTAAAAGATTTTGAAAATTCCTTTTGAAAAATTCTTTGAAAAAATTTGTTCAACATTGAAAACAAGAAGGATTTCGCTTCTTTTGAAGGAAAAGCGCACAAAAGCTACACTCACCTTATATCTAGCTCGGGTTAAGCACTGAAGTGTCATAAGCCCAAACTGAAGATGAGATGAACAGCAAGTCGATTTAATAAGTATGTTTTTCCTAGTCATGATAACCTGCCAAGAAGAGAAGCAGAATTCGAAAACCCTTTGCTTGAAGGTTTCGATGGATTAGAAGTACTTGCATTGTCACACACAGATTTTTTAGACTTATTCTCGGTGTTACTGGATGCAGTTAATTTTCCACACATGGCAAAAATTCTTCCAGTTGGAATCCACCTAAGACAAGTTCTAGGTTTGCTAGGCCTAGATGAAGCAAGACTTCCTCTGAACCCTAACTCCTTCGATTTCTTGGCATTTGCCTTATGTTTCTTTTGATTTTCACGTATTGAGACATTGGCAGTTTGGTTATCAGCATGAGAATTCATGTCATTCACATAATTAAGCACACATACATCATGATTAGCAGTAACTAAACATTGCTTACACATAACATAAACATTTTCGGATTTAGCATTTCGAATGGCAAGCGTAATGTTATTACATTCAGATGACATGTGATTATGATTCTTAGGAATTTTGGAATTCCTATGGTTTTCTTCTATTTTCTCGACGTTATTCGAGAGGCAACTACTCTTAGACTTAGATGAAACCCTATAAGTATTAGAATTGCTCCTAGGATGTGGTCTTCTAGTCTTAGCAGTGTTGTTTACTCTGGTAGAAGAAAAACTGTTTAAGTCAGAATTAGCTTGTTGCTTATGAATAACATTTGGTTGTGAAATAGTGATTGGTTTTATCCTAATGCTTGTTTTAACGGGTTTGTTAGGAACAACATTATCTACCCTAGAGGCCTTAGAAGGATTAGTCTTAAAGATTCTAGGGGCAATCACATTAGCAGTTTGCACACCTTTCGATTCTCGTGTGAAAGGTGCCGAGTTTGAAGTGTCTGGTTTGGACAAAGCATTCGTCTTATCAACTTTGAGGAGAACCAAGGATTTTGGAAAAGGAGTGACAGAATAAAGTTTTGATTTATATGAAGAAGAAGGTGGTTTTCCCAAGATTGATTGCTTTGTAAACTATTATTCGTTCTCGTACCTTTTGTGGTGCCTTTTACTTTAGAAACCTTATCAAATAACTGTGCTCTTAGTTTAGCATTTTCATAGACGGTGTCATACAATTGTTTTTGCAAAGTGTCAATTATTGAATTGGTCTGAGCTTATGTCACTTTGATAGAGTCAAAAGGGTTCTTGTATGTGGTCTTAAGATGATCATTTCTTTGGCATAACATAAAACCTGAGATTCTAATGACACGTTGTCATCTTTTGGTTTCTGAGACAAAGGGTCAAGGGTATTTGATGCACATTGAGTATCACTACTCTTACCCTTGAGATCTCCCAACTGAGCTTGCAACCGTTCGATCTTTTGTTGCATGTCATTATAAGCTTTATCATACGAAATCTTGTCATATTTGCATTCTTCACATTTTGTGTACCAATTATTCCAAAGAACAGCGTATTCTTTTTCCTTTTTGATAATGCAATTTTCAAGTTTTTCTTTCGTACGATCAAGCTCAGTTTGGAGATCAGTATACTGCACTTCGTGAGTAAGCATATTGAATATATCATGATCATAACAATTTTCATCTTTGGGTACTTCAGTTGATCCATCTTAGTCATAGACAGGAGCATTGTCAGACTGAGTTCCAGATGTGGATGCTTGCTGCAATGTATCCTTTGAAGTGCAGTTCACTTTTACTCTCTTAGTTTCTTCATAAGCATCTGTAGTAGCCATGAACTTAAATTCCTTTTGAGTGTTTTGGATCCCTGCTTCTTCCTCTTGAACAATCTGCAGTTGTTGCTGAAGATAAGCAGCATCCCGTTTCCTTGGCTTTACTGTGAAGTTGCTGGCATAATGACCCTCTCCTCGACAGTTGTAACATCTTATCAGATTACCATTGATACCATTACCATTACCCTCAGCCGGTGCTGTAACAACATTTCCATTCCCATACTGATTTGCAATTTTTGAAACAACACTATGCCTATTCATATTTTCAACATTCTGAATACCCGAATTCTGAACTGCATTTTGCCCAATCTCATTCCTATCATTCTGCACATCATTTTGTCTCACATGATTTCCAACATTGTCATCAACCATTTGCATTTTGATGTCTTGGCTCGTGTTCACATCCGGTTGTGCAATTTGACTATTGCGGGGAATTAATGAACTTCTTTGGTTGTTGTTTGTTGGAATGGTGTTGAATTTGAATGCTTTAGTCAATAAAGCAAGTGCCGTGTTCATTGCAGCTGTGGGATCTAAATTGTCTTCGAGATTCTGCATTGGTTGTGGCATGTAGTTCGTGTTGAATGAAGGTTGTTGGACAAAGTTATTGTTGGGTTGTGGATGTTGTATGTAGGTAATATGTGATGATTGATCTGGGTGAAACGGTGTCTGAGTGTTTGCCATTAATGCCAAAGGATCATGTGTGTTTGCAAGTCGTTGTGCTCTAATAGCATTGATATCTTGTTGAGTCGACATTGCAAAAGTGATGTGAAATGATATTTAAGGATCTTAAGTGGGTAAAGTGATTGTTGTTGTGGATTGAAACCAATTAACGTTCACGAGATTTTACAAATCTATGATTTAATCGAGAAAAGAAATGAAATCTTTTACGGGATTTTACAAAATCAAGAAAAAACCGTGAAACAATGATGAATTGTTGTTGAAATCGTTGTTGTAATTGAAGAACTTGAGCTTTTGTTAACGATTTATGAGCTTAAAACGATGACCGGATACCACACTTTCAACTTAAAATGATTAACGGTTGATTAATGCATAAACAACGACTAACGGTGTAATTAAAATCCAAGTCTCGTGCTTAACGGTTGTTAAATAAAGTTGTAGGGACTGAAAATGTAATATAGGATCGCTTTGGAGGGTTAAGGGTTGAATTTTTATGAAATAAGGACCAACGGTGCAAAGTAGTTTCACTTGAAGGTTAATAATGCAAAGAAAGGACTAACTTTGAATTGACCTTTGCAAGAAGGGACTGCATGTGTCAAAATGTAATTTTAGTTTAATAATAAAAAATATTTCCCACCATTTTCTTCTTCTTCTACGTTTTAAATTTCAAAAAAATGCCACGAATGTAAATTTCGTCTCGCGGACTCATACGGTTATCGCCGTTGAAAAGTAAATATACCGAGTTGATCGAAACGAGTTCACGATCGCAACAATATATGTTATAAGTCCTGTAACTAACCGCCACTCGAAACCGAAAAATCCGAAATGGCTTGAAACTTGTATATCTTGCGTTTGATGATTTGCTAATTCGTTTCTCACTTTAATGTTGTGAATTCGGTTGGTATAAGAAGTTGCGAGTTCGGTTAAAGAAGTAAATTGCGTATTCGTTTGAGTTTGTAAATTGCGAATTCGTTGGCTACACAAACTGCAAATTCGGTTCCTAAGTGATATTCCGAATTCGGTTAAAGTGAGTTCGGTCCAGAAAAGGTTGTTGCGAATCCGGTTACAACACAATGTTGCTAATTCATTTGAATAATAAAAATGCGGATTCGGTTGAAAAGTAAATTGCGAATTCGGTTCCTTCTTCACTTTGCGAGTTCGGTGCCTTCACTACACAACAAATCCGTACTACGTCCTTTCCTTTGTCTTTGACAGAAACCAACAAATACTCGTCCTAAACGTATGGATCTATGTCTCCCTTTTTTTCAAACCGTTGAGGACCACAATAAGCCAAGAAAGATAAGCAAACCAAAAAAACTTGAATAAGCTTTTAAATTAAGCTGACGAATAAGCTCTTGAAGATAAGCCGTTTACCACTTAAAAAAACCACAAAAACTAGTAACTAATAGGCTCGAAAATAAGCTTCCTTTTAAGCCACTATAAGCTACGAAAAAGCTATAATAAGCCGAGAAGAACAAGCTCCTTTTCAGCAAGAATAAGCCACAAAAAAACTTTGAAATAAGCACAAAAAGCTGGTATATAGCAAAGTCACGACCAAAATGAGAAACACAAATAAGCCGTAAACAGAAGACGAAAGAAACTAGTTATGAACCAATAAAAACCAACCAACTTTTTGTTTACTTAAAACAAACAACTCTTTTTCTTGTATATTATTTCCACAACAATCAATAGCAAAGAGAAGAAAAAAACAGGTGTAGTTTCTTTTGGAAAAGAACGCACCTTTATAGAAACAAATATAAGCCCAAATAAAAATGAAACTCTTGAGAGGCCCAAAGGATTTGAGATGTAAACAAAGATTTGAGCTTTTTGAAACAATAAGAAACTAAGAAAGAAAATTAAGCCGATTAAAAATAAGCTCAAATAAGCTAAAGTAATCCCGAAAGTAATAAGCTAAAAAAACGAATCACTAAACCCGACCTTGGCTCTTGATACCACATGTTGAATGATATCATTTCATCACCAAAACACAAAATAAGAAAAGATTTTTAAAGAGAGAAAGAACTAGAGATAGAGACAAAGAGAGAAAAATAAAATGGTTACTTGCACTAGAAAAGAAATGAGAAGCAACACCCTCTCCACACTTGGAGAGGGCTTTATATAGTTACAAGGGTGGACAAGCCTTGTGGGCTTTGTCTTTGGGCCGGACCTAAATGGAATGGGTTTAAGCCCGACAACTAGGCCCAATTAGCTTAAATAAATTCCCGTAAGCTATGTTTTACTTATACAAGGCTCGGGAAAAATAATGACCATCACTTTACTAAAAACACGGCTAACAATCTCAGTGCCTTTGTCTAAATCAAAGGCATTAATGCCAAACGTAAGGTTAATCTAAAACAAGGATCTTTTTCATTCGAATTCTTCTCTCCACCTTTTTGTCCTTTTTTAATTCTTGGACTTATCAGACCATGGTGTTGGTATCAGCAACTCTCTGTCAGAGTCTGATAAACATACTTCACTTGGTGAACATTCAGTTTCATTGTTAGCCATGTGAAGATGTTATGATATCATTAGTTTTTTCACAATTTTCTGGAAACCAAGTGAAAGTGTAACTATTTAGATGAAAATGGCATGTGAGGTGGTCTTAGGTTTTTCTCTATTTATCTGAACAACTGTAAAAAATATAGGTGGGTAAACGAGAAAAGGACTAAATATAAAAGGTGTGCTAGTGAAGTTGAAAACCATAAACGTTAGGGACTAAATTAATAGTTAACCCTAGTCAAATTATAAAACAGTACAAGAGAATATCAGGCAAAAAAAGTCAAACATAATTTACCTTACACCGTATTTAAGGCTTGTGTAAACTGTTATCAAAGTAAAGCAATACTGCAGTCATCCATAAAAAATGGATTTACCACCAAATCATGAATGGGAACAAGCCCTTGATATAAACAATTCGGATCTTCGACTAACCCCGGTCGTTCGTCCCAGTAACAACCCTCACATACTCCCTAAGACAACCACCACCACCCAAACCATGTTTTTATCTCAAAAGTATCAAGTTGATAATTAAGTTGTGAAGCCCATTAGGATAATACCAGGTCCTGCTGGTATTGTTCAAACGACCAAGCTCCATAAAATAGCTGATACTCGGGAAGGTGGGGAGGAATCCTTAATGTTCACACAAAAGTATATTAGAAAAGTTATTGATGATGTGGGTGAGGATGACGATTTTCAATAATTCCTCCTCAGCTCATGATCCCAGTTTATGCATTTAAAGAATATTTCAAGAAAATACGGATCATGAATCTGATAAAATAAGAAGACATGTGATTGCTTAAATATTTTTTTGTATTTTTAATTTGTTTTGATATTTCTAAAAACTTTCAAGGAACCATTTTCTATTTTCTTATTTTTTTAATTTTGTACTTTGTTTAAAAAAATTATTTACATGGTTTTTTATGTATGATCTTGATATTCAAGAAAATAGTTTTGCCAGACGGTCCAACTTCGTTGGAGTCATACATCGCATACAAATTCTATGAACTAAAACTCAAATCTTTTCTTAGGAAGAGCTATGGTAAATAGATCAGTTAATTGGTATTCTGTCCTGACAAAATACAATTCAACAGTACCTCGCTCAACATGTTCTTTGATGAAATGGTAAAGGATGTTGATACGTTTTGTACACGAGGGTTGAACTGGATTGCCTGAGATGGCAATAGCACTCTTTGAATTGCAATACATGGGAATCTTGTTGAATCGATATCCGTAATCCAAAAGTTGTGTTCTTATCGACTTGAGCACATCAAGCGGATAAAGACACATATTCAGCTTTTGCGGCCGACATCGCTGTACAATCTTGCTTTTTAGAGGACCACCTAACCAATTTTTCTCCCAGAAGTTGCATGCCTCCTGATGTGCTTTTGTAGTCGTCATGGCACCGTGCATGGTCTACATGTGAATATGCAATTAGTTCGAAGCTGGAATCCTTCAAATACCACAGATCCATGTTATAAGTCTGTTTTAGGTATCGAAAGATCCACTTAACCTCTTTGAGGTATTTGACTGTATGTCTTGCTTAATAACGTGCATATACAAAGGTGGTGAAAGCAATGTCAGGTCTACTAGCTGTGAGATACATGAGCCCTCCGATCATGCTATGATATTTTGTTTGATCACTTGGAGTGCCATGTAAATCAGCATCTAGTTTGACAGTAGCCATTGGCGTAGTTATAGAATCGTAACCATCCATTCCATATTTCTTCAAAAGTTCTAAGGTATATTGTAACTGACTAATAAAGATTCCACGGGGTTATTGATGAACCTGAAGTCCAAGGAAGAACTTTATTTCACCCATCATTGACATCTCAAAGTTGTTTTTCATAAGTTTTGCAAATTGTTTTGAAAAATCTAAATTAGTTGAACCAAAAATGATGTCATCGACATATACTTGTACAAGTAATATGTCATCCCCATGGCGTCTTGTAAATAAGGTCGGGTCAACAATACCTTTTGTGAAGTGATTTTCTATCAGAAAAGATGATAGCTTATCATACCATGCTCGTGAAGCTTGTTTCAGACCATACAGAGCCTTTTTGAGTTTGTAGACATGATCTGGAAAGTTTGGATTAACAAATTCATCTGGTTGGCTGAGGTACACTTCTTATTTCAATGGTCCATTCAGAAATGCAGCTTTGACATCCATTTGAAAGATTGTGAAGTTATTATGAGCAGCATAAGCAATGAATATTCATACTATCTCAAGTCTAGCCACCGAAGCAAATGATTCTTCAAAGTCAATACCTTCTTCCTAACGGCGAGACTTGTTTCTTATCACAGCGTTCTTCGCATCAATTTTATTCTTCCATAGTTACTTAACCCCGATAATGTTTCTGTTAGCGGGTCTTGGAACTAATTCCTAAACATTTAGCCTCTTAAACTGATGGAGCTCGTCTTGCATTGACTCAATCCAGCTATAATATACCATTGCTTCTTTGATGTTTTTAGGCTTGGTAGTACTCACAGTTAGAGCATACATATACACCTCAACATCTGTGTTGAGTCTACTTCTTGTCATAACTGGCTTTGAGGGGTCACCAATCACTTGTTCTATTGGATAATATTTTGTCTATGTATGTGTTGAGCGATGTACTTGATTGAATTCATGCATATTTGACGGATCCTGATTTGTTGAAGATGATTCAGCTTCTTCAGTTACAGGAGGACAAAATTGAGTAATCAATGTGTTTCCGTCACGGTCTGCAGAGTCTTCTTGAATGGATTCATCAGCAACATCATTCAAGATTGGAGAGGTTTGTTCTTTAGAAGAGGATACAAAGGGAGGAGCTTTATTGCCTTCAACGATGATTGATGATGATGAAGGCGTGTCTTCATTATTGAGAGTTTTTGGTGCAACAAAATTAGTGGACACTTCAGGGGATCTCTTCTTAAAGTATTTCTCATACATAGGACCAAACAAATCATTCAAATCTTCTTTTGACGGTGTTTGGTTTGATTCTGCTAACGAATCTTCAAAATTAAAGCGTTTAGTTTCGGGTTCTAAACAGCTTTGTTCAGAATCAATAGCCGTAAGTTCATCAAACTTGACGTGGATGGTTTCCATTATTTTGCGTGTTTTGTGGGTGTAGATCCAAAACCCTCTTGATGACTCAAAATAATTAATAAAGATACCGATGTTCACTTTTGGTTTCATTTTCCCAAGATCTTCATGATCATTAGTTGGATATCATAGCGACTCAAACACATGGAAGTATTGAACATTGGGGTTTCTACCTCAAAGAAGTTCATACAGAGCTTTGTTATAACATGTATGAACTAAAGAACGGTTTTGCATAAACCAAGCAGTGGAAATAGCTTTAGCCTAAAGAGAATCAGGTGCTTTTGAAAAGATGAGCATCGTTCATGCAGCCTCAACAAGAGTATGATTTCGTTGTTCAACAACACTGTTTTGTTGAGGTGTTCTTGCAAATGAGAATTGTTGCACAATACCTAGCTTTTCATACTGAGACTTCAGTGTTGCGTTTTTAAATTATGTTCCATTGTTAGATCTAATCTTCTAAATTTGAACTTTGAAATTCAATTGAACTTGAGCAATAAACTTCAAGATCATGTGTGGAGCCTCATCATTTGTACGAAGAAAGTACACCCACGTGTAATGGGAGTAATCATTGATAATAACCAGAATATACTTCTTACCGTTAATACTCTTTACCCTCATTGGACCACATAAATCCATGTGTATTAATTCCAATTTGGAATGAGTACTAGGAACCAATTTAGGTTGGAGACTAGCTTTCTTACTCTTTCTTGCATATGAAACACAGATGATCTTTGTCATATTTAAACTTTGGAAGTCTATCAACCAAGTCTTGTTTGGGGAGATGATTAATAGTATCAAACTTCAGGTTCGAAAGTATTAGGTGCGATAACCATGATTTCGTTGATGTAGCTTTGGAAATTAATCACACAGGAGAAGAAGCTGCCATATCTGAAATGGAGATCGTATACAAGTTTGAATCACAAGCACCCTTCAATAGATCTTCTCCTTCCACATTGCAAACATAACATGTTATGGAATGAAATGCAACTTCTAGATCACCGTCACAAAATTAACATATTGAGAAGAGGTTGTGTCCTAGGCTTTCAACGTTATATACATGACATATGGTGACGTTTTCATGTACATAATCTCCATAGCCTATGATTGCTGCAAAGTGGTCATTCCTGAAGTGGACTGTTCCCATAAACTTCTCAACGAAATTTCTTAGCAGTTTAAGATTACCATTCATGTACTTCGAGTATCCACTATCAACAATCCATAGTACGATATGTATCACCTACATTACATGAAGAAAACACATATGGAAGAGTGGACGATTTGGCTACCTATTTTCTAACGGGAACCGGTGTGTTAGAGTAAGACACGGCATTATCTTTACTCTTTATTACACTTATAGTCATTTTAGCAGTTTCCCTCTTAGGAGACCAATTAAAACTTGGTTGTCTTTCAAACAATTTTTGCCACTTCCTAATGATTTTTTCTTTTGTTCGCATGTAATTTCTAAGTGTTCTATCTTGCTTAAATAGTAAAGTTGATCATGAGGCACTAGAGTCCTTATTCTTCGCGCTTAAAGGGGTATCTACAATAAACATAGTTTTTGCTACTATAGGGGTAGTAACTACATACTTAGATTTCGCAGTTCTAGGAGTAGTGAATAAGGCTCTTTTAACACTAGAATTCGCATACAACTTATATTTAGCAAGGCACTTATCATGACACGGGGTAAGCACACTTTGATCACAAGAAACACACACTACATCAACATTCACTTTAAGAGCATTTTTAACATCAACATTTGCTACATGATATTTGTTTTAACAACATTCATGCGAGATGCAACATTTGTGTTTTTATTTTTCTTAGCATAAACTTATACAACTTCTGAATGGTTCTTAGTGTTTGACAAGACAGTATTATTTGACAATGAGATTCTACTCGATAGTCTTCTAACACTAGTGACACCTATTATTCCTGTGGAAGTTAAAACACTCCTATTAGCTTATGTGAGTACTTCTTGTTTATTATCAGTTTTGACCTTGTACATTCCCAGTGCTATGACATTGGTGTTTTTAACAACTTCTTTCTTTTTGTTTGGTGAAGTCTATGAAGTGACTGATTTTATCAAAACATGTTTCTCTTCAGTTTTCGAAACAAATTTTTTTCTTTTAAACAACATTTTTATTAATTGGTGTAACACAAAGAAGTTTGTTTGAAACTAAAGGTTTGTCAAACTCAGTATTCACAGACTTACCATTTTCAACAATTTTTAACTTAGCTTTCAACTCTGAGATAATTATCAAAAGATCTTGATTCTATGATCTTACATTTACATATGCATTAACACTCTCAGTCAATTCATTAATCTCTTTCTGAGTCTGAGTGCGTGTCTTTTTGATTAAATCAAAATGCTTTTGAAATTTAAGTTTAACGTTTTCTTTTTCCTTAATTTAAGATTATACTTGCAATTCCAAAGACACATTCTCATTCTTCAACTTTTCCTTTTTCAATATCCAAGAGGTTTCACACAGATTTTTTAAAGGTTGTTCACAATCCGTTTTTTCTTTTTGATGTTGCAGCTGTAATTCAAAATTAATTCTTTGCGCTTGACATCTTTAAAAATCATTCTCAAGAATCTTTATCCATTTTAACAAATTCTCTTGGATATTCCCTCTTAACTTTCTCAATCTTATCATTCAAGTTATCATTTGTTGATTCGAGACACATCAAAACAAATTTTCAACATCATGAGTGAGTGTTGCTTCCAAGAGTCAAACTTTTATAATCTCATTTTGTTTCAATGTTTCATCAAGATCACTTTCCATTGAATCAAAAGCATTCATCATTACTTGACCATCTTCTGTAAAATCCTTTTGAATAACTTTGAAAATCGCATGCAAGTAATTAAGAATCGGTTCACCTCATCATAACAAAATCTACTTAAAACTGTATCCTCGAGATTTGTAAATGTTTTTCGTATTGGACCAGTTTTAGCCTCCAATAAAGCATGTAATTTATTAATTTCTTTTTCTAGATAAGCATTTTGCTTGATTTTGGCATTTTCAGAGGAGGTGAACTCGATTTACTTGTATTTGTAAGAGTTACAATATATGTAGAAGCTTCTGAAAAATATTTATGTTCAAGAGATAGCTCTACTTGTGGAACTAAGGTTTCATAAAGATTGTTTAATTTTCCATAATTAATTAGAAGAAAATTCTCTTTTTTCTCAATGGCAATCTGATCTTTCAATTTTTCTTTCATTTTTAATTGACTATTGGTTGCATCTTTAATTATCTCCTTAGTGTCACGAACATTGGTATGCACATTGGAACTGTGAAGATATGAAGCATTATACAACTTAGGATTCTTAAAAATTTCCTGCTTGAGAGTATAAGGATTTTAGTTACCCAAACCATGTTTTAGTTGTGAATCATAAAAAGACAATGGTTTTGGTCCAAGCATGAACATAGCTTGTATGGAATTACTCATTTTGACAACCACATCTTCATTCTTTTTAACTTTTGCTTCTAAATTCAGAATGGCTTCGAGATGTTGATCTTCTTGTTTATTAAACTTATGTTTCAAAGAAGTACATTCTTTTTTTAGTTGCAAAGACTATTTTCTTTCATTTGAAACACTTGTTTATAAATTATCTTTTTCTTTTTCTAAAGCCCTTATTTCATCCCGATCTTGAATAAATTGAGCTTGAAATTGAACTTCTAGCTTTTTTCCAGTTTATCAGCCTCGATGTATTCATTTTGAAAATTGGTTTTATTTGTAATTGTGTTTTAAAAAACCCAAACCATTTCATTATACCTCTCTAGCTCGTTGGTTAGCTCAACATTTCGTTGATTAACCTTCTTAGCAAGTAACAGTTGTTTTTCAGCTTCTTTATAAGCACTACTAGCTAATAGTTCCATTGCATTATCTTTTCGATCATGAGCATTTTTATCGTGTTCAACTTTTCCATCATTAAACTCTACATTTTGATAATCAAATATAATATCTCCCTTAATTTGATCATTACCAATTGTAGGTTTAATAATTTCATGTTGCTAATGATACATTTGTTCATGATCACTTTGTGAGAATAATGGATTCATGAAGCTCGTTGATGGATTTTTTACCTCACTGATGAATGTAGAGTCATTGCTAGGCCCATCCTCAGAATCGTTTTCTGTTTTTTAAATTCTGGCCATCATGCATATGTTCGCACTCAATTCTTTAAGATTTTCAAACTCAGAAGCATCAGCGAGAAGAAAATCATTCTGTTCATTAGAGAGAATAACCCCAACTTCATCTTTCTTTGCAAGCACATTTGTTCCATAAAGTACTTGAAATCTCTAAATCTTGGCTTTAGAAACCATGTGTATGTGGCCATTCTTGCCATGCAGTTGTGCAATGATTATTTGAAATCGTTTCTTGGAAAGTTGTTCGTAGAATTTTTGTTATTTTCAATTCCATGTATTCGTCTGAACATTTCCACTTTCAGCAGACTCCCATTGAGTTACTAGACGGACCTTCTTGTCATATATCTACCATCATTCCCAAACATATCTTTTTGAATATCCACTCTCTCAGCTTGCATAATTTGCTTGATTCCTTTGTTTTTGAAGAGGTGCAAAGCGGTTGTTCTGTTGGGTTGTACGAATAGCCATTGTGTGATTGCACGAGTAATGGCATCATTTATGTAGTTGAGACTATCTTCTTGATCTCACAAACTGCAGCTCTTTGATAATCATCATGATAATAAACCTCAGAAGGAGGATGGTGTGTCATATATATAGATGCTGGAGATCGAGATGATACAGAGAACTTGTCATAAGTGTTTCGAAATAAAGCAAGACGGGTCAGTGTCTTGTAACCCTTTTACTCTAGAAGCATTGTGGCATGCCTTTATTCTATTGAGATGATCAAATATAACATTATTACAAGTACTGCTTGTTTTGAGTTCTTTGCACACAAAAAACATTTGTGACATATTTTATACCATTTTGGCTGTAAACAATTTCAGAAACTTAGTGTTGATTGTCACTATGATAGGGTTTGACTTTTGTTTTATGGCTCCTATAAACATTGATGAGTTGTGAGAAGCGATTATACACATATGAATGAGATTCACCTATTTCAGTAATGAATTTATCAAACTCATTAACAAACCGTGATTCCCTTTCAGTTTTACTCAACTCAGTACCCTGCATCAGTCTTTTGACTCTATCCTATATATCTCTTACATTTTCGCATGCATCCATAGAATTGTAAATATCATGTGGTATAGAGATAAGAATCAAGTTCATTGCTTCAATGTCTGCCTCGTACTGTTTTTAATCATCACCCGTAAGATCATCCTCGTTTTGAGACCTTTCAGCTGCAATATCAGTAGCTGGTATCTTTTTCATCTGATAAGGACCTTTCTCAATCGAATGTCGAAGAAACTTTCTTGTCTCCCTCGTTCGGTCAATGTATATCATAAATCGGCTTGACCATGGCACATAACTTCCTTTTTTAAGCATAGGAGGACGAGTCTCAGACCCAGCATCTGCAAGCGACTGCTGATGTGTACTTGTACTCGTCATTGTGTGAAACAATAAATGGATCTTTTTAGATGAAAAAGAGTTCTATGGTGAAATTAACAAACTAATATCGTTTAAAGATTACAATGGTTCACGTCTACTATAGCTCAATCGAATTTGCTTCTTTGTCTTGATCGAAATTCTAACCGAAATTACTCTTCACTAAAGTTCAAATCCTAGGTTATTAAAACCCAATCGAAAATGCCCTTAACCGAAATTCAAATGCACACCGTAATTCAAATCCCAATGTAATCGAAATTCTATCAAAATTTCCTAATTTAACCAAAATTTAATTTCCACTATATTGAGTACCGAAATGAAGTTATTCTATACAGAAAATCAAAGTATACAAACCATAATACTCAAATTTCGATCCACATAAATTCTTGTACCAAAAATTCCAATTTCTGTAAAAATGGTTATGCTACAGAAAATGCACAAATTCGGTAAAAAAATGGTTAGTTTACCGAGAATGACCCAATTTCGATCTAAAACGATTATGCCACTGAAAATCACCTAATTTTGACCTAAAACGGTTATTTGACCAAAAATTACCCAATTTCACCTGATGTCGGACAAGTCTCTTCTCGGATACACATTTCTCAGATAAAACAGTTTTCGAACAACAATTAGTTCTCGATCAATACTAATTTCGGACACGTCTTTCTCGGTTAACACTAAACTCGACCACGACCACACTTCTCGGCTAAACACTCAATTTCGATCAAACACGTAATTCTACAATACTTTTTAACCAAAAATACACCAATTTCTAACAACTTTTATGCCAACTAATAGTACCGAAAATGATGTAAAATCTACGAAAAACGATTATTCAATTTATTTTAACACCATCAACTGAAAACTATATGTATACGATAAACCGTAATACAAAATCAATCTCAAATACAAATTTTTACCGAAAATTATGTAAATATCAAAATGTATCAAGCAAAAATGATAAAATACGATAGAACCGTTATTTTTATCAATTTCAATTGAATGTTATACGTTTTTACTTCAACCGAAAATGTGTAAATCTCTAATATACACAATTTCGATAGAATCGAAATTGTGTAAAACTACTACTTTATCAATTTCGATGAAACCGAAATTAGTAAACTCTAACACCTACAATCTCGATAGAACCAAAATTGTAGAACTCAGACACTCACAATTTCGATATAACTGAAATTGTATAAAACTCGACAAATAAACACTATACAACTCGAATACAATCGAAAATGAGCTCGGATCAATCGAAATCCCAATCTTCGATCATGTCAACCACAAACTTGATCACTTCATCGCGTGTAGGAACCAAAATTTCACTAGTAGATCACTCTTAAATCTCTATAGGCGTATGATACCACTTGTTAGGTCGATAAAGTATGGAATCACACTTGGTAACGGTTTAGAATAGTAAAGAGATGAGAGAGGATGCAAGTCTTTTCACAATTTTCAAATTTTATAAAAGAAGAGAGAAATGAGGGAGAAGAAGAGAAGTTACAATGACAAGCTTACCTCCCTTTACACATTAAGGGGTATTTATAGAGTTGGTGGTACGTATCTTATTCTTCTACCATACATTTCATAAGTGTGGTTAGTGAGCTAATTTTCTTATTAAAGCTCACTAAACCTTATTACATTTTCTATTTAAACTTAATCATAAACTAAGATAATGTAAAAATTATATAAACCACTAAGTATTAATCATTGACACTTTTTAATCCTAACACATTCTCCACAAGATCATCTACAATGCATCAAGTCTTAAAGACTTGATGCATTGAATGCATTTAATAAATATGGCATTTGATAACTAAGGCTTTTACAAAAGACTTGGTGTTTACCAAGTCTTTGTAAAAAGCATTTGTAAAAACCTATCAATGCAATGCAAAAACCTCCATAAAAAGGATGCTCTAAAAAAGTTTAAAATAGGCTTTGTGGGTTTAGACCCTATCTACTGGAAGGACACCCCACCACCATACCTCATATAGACTAATAATTATCAATCATTAGTAATAATTACCAACCATTGATTTTTTAATAACTTTTTTTTAAATTTTGATTGTTTGTTTATTATTTACTCTTTTTCCTTTTAATTGGTAAAAGTGACCAAATTTTAATATGTTGTAAACACTCATACGATTAGTAGCGTAAAAAAATAAACAATTAATAAAAGTAAAAACATATAAAAACTATAATAACTTTACTAAATAGAGTCAAGATTACAATCACAAAGATGTTAAATTTATCTTCGAGAACGAGTATATTCTTTAAATGCGAGTTGTCGACTTGAATACAGGTCTTCCCATGCATATGCGTTATCATTCCTATACCTTCTCCATTGTGGGTGAGTTGAGGATATTGGGCAACCTTCTCGTAACACTAGATTAATGAAATGACTGCCCCTCACACGTGCAATAACTATGGGGCCAGTTGATTCTGACTCATATGGAATTAAGTACAACATTTTCTATCGTGGATATGAATGAAACATGTCTCCTATAAAATAAAGCAATAACTAACTTATGTATCTAGCATAGACATCTATTTATCCATTGGGGTAAAACTAGTTCTCAAAAAATTCACGATGTTCCAAATGTAATTAAAGCCTATAAAAGTCAATATATCCGTGTAATCTTGCTCGTGATACCTTAACTTTTGCAACAACTCTTGTCGAATTAGAGGACACATATTTTTATCGAGACCAAGGCTAACAGAAACTGACTGAAATCCATTGTTTCCATCACCTTTGACATTGTTTAAACGTCTCATATAGCAATGAAAATTATATGGAATATGATTGAGTAAAGGGTTTGTCACAGGTTCTTGGTTTAAGTTTGGGACTTCCATAGATTCTGAATAATTATATCTATAGGAATCTACGGTCGGTGGAACAAACTGGTTTGTTTCTGGAATATAATCAAAAAAATTAGTCGGCTCTCCATTTAAATCCACAAGAAAACTATGTATCGCCGGCTCCTCATTTAGATCTGGAATTGGATCGTGATCATAATTTGCTTGATAGTTCGTATAAGAACTATGTGTTTCTGGTTCGACGTTCAAATGAACCTCAAAAAACCTCGCTGATTGGCTACGTGTTCGCTAAATTTTACTCTTAACCGTGGGCGGTTTAATGGTAGGTTTTTAAACCCTCTTTTATTTTTTTCAAAAATCAATATTATCTCTTTCACCGTTAACGTTGTTTTCACTCACGATTCATTAACCTTTTTTAAAGAACAATGCATTAACGTATGGACTTAGGTTACAAATTTAACAGATTTATCCTCGATTTAAAAATTACAAAGGTAACTACCTTATCATTATTAAACTAAATTGTTCGTAATTTCCGAAATACCACATATGTACATAGTTAATCAAATTAGAAACACAAGCTCTAAATGAAATTGGTTCTAATACTAAAACTCGGTTACGCATGAGAATATAGACTAGTCAAAGTTTAAGCGTAGTAATTTTAGTTATTTTACCCTAAGTTAAAACCAAGAAATCAAATTATATTAGGTAAACTTAAACAGATATCGAAATCCATTTTGCGTATCATGAATACTTTCATAAAAAGGGAGAAAAAAAGTGATTACAATAAATATGACTTGGTTGTTTAAATGTTTCAACTTGTGAGAATGTGTGAAAAGTAAACAGGTTAGTGGAAAAATCACTGGTATTATAAAACCCTGCTATTAATTATCTAGAAAAACATAAAATATTAGTCAAAAATTGGTTAAATAGGGTATAAACCATAAGACCCTTAAAATATTGAGTAAGAATCTTGAAAACCTACATGATTGTTCTATTGTTTCAATCGAAACTAATCATAGTAGTGAATTTGATAAATTTCAATTTGGAAGCGTTTGTGAACAACATGGAATGTCTTATAACTTGTTGGGTCAATCCACTTCTCGATCAAGTGAGATTGTTAAAAGGACAAATAACAAGTTAAGAAAGATGAGTCGTGCTATGTTAGACGATTAATCCATTCCACAAAAATTTTGGTTTAATGCATTAGATACGGCTACGTATATATCTAATAGGGTTTAAATTAGAAAATTCATTAATAAAGCACACTACGAAATACTTAGAAATAGGAAGCCATCATTAGAGTACTTTAGGGTCTTTGGTTGTAAAGACTATATACTTAACACCAAGGAATATCATACCAAGTTCGACCCAAAGTTGTACGAAGGTGTGTTCTGAAGATACTCTCAAACTAGTAACGGATACATAGTGCTTAACAAGGAAACAATTAGGATTGAGGAATCACTCAACATGACCTTTGATGAGAGCTTGTCCGAGCCTAAATAATCTTTTCGGTAAAAGATGAGGGGATCAATGAACAAATAGTTCAAGATCTTAATAGGTGGCTATCATTACAAGTTAATGTATCGGACGATGGCAATCCTAAGAGTGTTAAAGAAGCTAGAAGTTGCCATATAGAACAAGTCATAGGTGAGTTGAATGAGAGGACACTTAGGTCTAAAACAAAACAAGCTTAGGATTTTTCGTATGACATTTTCTATAGTCTAATTTGCATGAGTCTAGAAGAGGTTGTTCATGGTTGATATGCACCATAGGACATTGATTTAAGAGGGGTCTAGAAGTTAGAGGTCTAGAAGTCTTTTGCACGATCTTTATAAGTGCTCTTAGAGCCTATGTGCTAGGACTTATGTAAAAGGAATGAAAGTGGTGCAACATTGTTGTATTACTAGATGAAGGATATGTATCAATGGATTATTCAATATATGGTTGATATTATCACAGGTTCTACATGTCAAAATTATGTGCTATGAACAAGAAATTTTCTTTACATCTTATCAATCTTGTGGTATCCATCACCTCATAAATTTAAATTTGTGAAATTGATATACTCGTAACATTACATGTTCGATCACACTCGGTAGACTATTAAAGATTGAATAGACAAATTCCAAGAATAATTAACACTTCGGATCACAACTCACGCTTGTGTTGAAATTTTTATGTGTAAGTCTACTTGTTCATCTTATGCGCTTAATGAATGCCATGTATATTAGGTTAGAAAAGAAAAGAAAAGAAAAGATAGAACTTTATGCAAACATACAAAGTTGTCACTAAGTTTAACATAATTCCGTTTGAATCTGTATGGCATTGCACAACATATTAAAATACACAAAGAATAAACATGATAATATGGAACTCTCGTTCGAGATTATATGCATTTTACTTATCATACAATTTGGTAACTCAAGATTATCAATGTTGACACAACACATCGAACCATAATTATGAGATGTTATAGATTGGAACACTTGGTGCTTGTATGATGGACTACATGTTCCTATAAGTGTAAATCATCAAAAAAGATTAAAATACACATCGAAGTAGGTTTGATAACTTGGACTAATCATCCAAGATCCAAAGTATTTCTCTTGCAATGCATTAAAAGTAAAGTTATCACTTCCGAAAATCTAAAATGATGATCAAGTGTTCTACACAACAAACCACAACTGGAAGAATCATACATGGCTTGAAAAATCATGGTGAATGAATGAATAATTATAGGAACTAACTTGTGTAACTTGATCATCCAATCCTTACTAAACTCAAAACTAAAACTCTCAAATCATATAAGAATAATCATCTTCCTAACACGATTTACTTCTCCTCCCAAAACCATACGTACCTCAAACATAGATCAAGGTACTAAAATCTATTATCCAAGAGTCATTAACCAAACTATAACTCATACCTAACACCTTAATGCACTATTATAAAAGGAAATTAAACCAAAACATCCTCATCATCATCATCATCACTCTTACTTTCCTTCTTCACTTCCCTAAAAATGGCTACTAGATGTTGGGTTTGTGCTCATGTCATACGAATATTTATACGACTAGAAATATGTGAGCCTACGGGGTCACACACGTTATACATTTAGGTATCATTCTATTAATGTTAATAATAATATAGTTGTATATTTATTATTTATATTAATATATGATTTGATGAATAAACATTAACGGTCGTTCATTAGTTAATTAATTGTAACTAACTAATAAGGTTTTTTAATTAATGGGTAATTAAATGTAATTAACCATAAATAATGAGAAAAGTCAAAAAGTCAACCCCAAGGGGTGTTTGCTTTTGTTCGACCGGCCTAGACCCAAGAGGGGGTTGGATTGCGCTTTGAGCTACCTTTTCCTACAAGGAATGTAAATTTGGTAAACCCTAAATCTATCCTTATATAAGGAGGATCCTAGAGCTCATTATTCTTATCTCTTGTCCTCTCTTTTCTTTGGTTTGATCGCAGGAAGAAAACCAAAGGGTTTTCCGGTTTTGTTTTATTAGTGTTATCATATTCGTTGGTTAAGAACTAGCATTCGGATGATACTGCTTGACGTGTAGTGTATGAACCTCATGGAGGTTACTTACTTTAGTAACTAGAAGTAGTTTTTGATAAAGCACGTTTATTACACACGTGCGTGTACTTCAAGATCCTCGTTCTTTACTAGCTTGATTGCTAACGGTATGTTTCCTTATTTATATTTTATGTGTTAATTATATATGCTATATGAATAGATCCGATGCGTAGCTCGTAGAATATTATTTGTAATATTATTTGTTATTAGATAACAATTTCCAACACTAGATACTTCATGAAGCACAATGATTATGATAAGACTACCAAATGCTTATGAACCATATAGAAATTGTGATTACCTTGAAGGTCGTCATTGTGACAAAACTTCATTTGCGTTACTAGCTTAAAACAACTTTTCACCCGCTCTAAATGCTTCTTACTTGTCAATCCCTCACCTTCTATATACACTCGTCACATCCAAGAATTCCATACTAGATATTACTTCATTAAACCTTCACTAACTCTCCACTTCCAAATGTATGATCATGACTATACTTGGGATTTAAGAAAGTTTGGACGTGTCTTGAATATATCTTCCAATGGCACCTTGTTTTTCTCAATTTCAACCGAAACTAAGGACTTCATGAAAATTAGATAATATCATCCTATCTCATATGCATGTGACCCCCAATTTATGGCGCTCTAATTCAAAACATCATCTTGAGACCCGAGTTCCATTCTAAAGGAGCTCCATCCCAATCATGGGCCAAGTCTCATCTTCACTCTTATTTGAGTGCTTGGGCAGATGTTTTGATCTCAAATGTGTATGTAAAGATTGTACCTCAAGAAAAATTTCCCATCATCGTTGGCTATATGCTTTATCGCATTGAGACCAATACTTCATTAAACTTTGGATACTTTGTGGCAAAAAGGATGGATTTCATAGAGTACAACAATGAAGCAATTCATTATGCTAGGGTCATGACAACATTATTTGAATACATATAAAACAAACTATCAAATGATGCATCTCGAATGACTAAAGTTGATGAAGTGACTCTCATGTGCCCTCATTTTACCATTAAATCTCTAGATTTCTAATAACCATGTTGTTGCATGAATAATTAATAAAACATGCTTGTAATCATGATGTAGTTGGTAGATGCCACCAAAATGTGTTTTAGTGTTACATTATGTTTGTTTGAAGTGTTCATGCTCATACTAACCCTAACATGCTCAACAAAAAGTGATTGAAGTCATAATAATTCTTAGATAGTAGAACACATGTATGGTATGAATAATATCAACAATGTATAAAGTCAAAATGAATTATGAATGTACTAACCCATGCAATCAAGTCTCCAAATGGTAATCTACCTCATGTTGTACTTAAACATGCATTTGTTTCTTGGTGTTTCTTGTTTGTTTATTGCTTCTTGTAGCCAAGAACACTGCAAAGGTGATGCTCTTGACCCATGGATTCTCGCATTAGAACGAGGGGGAGCACGTTTGAAGATATCTACCTTCTACCTCTACATAGATATCCTTTTTATACCTCCGGTAATAATTAAGTGAAAGATCAAGACATGCCTTTTTTATTTAACAAAAAGGGGAGAAAGAAAGCCAGAGCTTAAGGATAAGAAATCTCATGGGTGAAGACAATGGTCAAGCTTCACCAAGGCAAGATCAAGACGCAAACTACGTGACGTCGTTCTTCATCTTCACTACGTTTTGTAATTTTATTTGTTTCAAAAATTTATTTGTCATCATCAAAAAGGGGGAGATTATTGGTGCAACATTAACTAGGATATATTTTATATTTTAACGATTAAAATAAACATTCAAAACAACCATAAATCACAAACGACATTTAAAAACACCAAACCAATACAGTGGGTCTGGCACGCTAGGCTGTTTGATCAATTTTGGTCGATTATTAATATGTTGGCTTTCCTCAAACGGCGAACATGTGGGGACCTTTCATTTTAGTATGAATATGGGTTAGATGCTTAATCGTTGTTAAGTAGTAATCATACAGAAATTTAGTAGACATGAAGGAGTGAAGAGATAAGAGAGATATATTCAATCATTTTCTATAGTTTCATTTCAAAGGGGGGGAAATAGAAATGGTGAGGGAGAAGTGAAGTTACACACTACAAGACTTGTATAACAGGTCCCTATTCAAGAAGAGTATTTTATACTTATTATTATCTTATTCTATTTTCTTACATTAGTCTAAACTGGTCAACTTTTACTAACTTGACACAAGAGATTGACTTTATTACCTCATATCTAATAATAAATCTTATAAACTAAGCTCAGACCATATTTCTATATTAATTATTAACACTTTATCGTTTACTAAACTATCTCCCCCTAAGGGTTCGATAATACAGACGCTTCAGTGTTGGTAGAATTGGTCTTCCATTCACAAAAGATTCCCATCTCCTCATTTGCTGTCAATGACTTAGACGCTTGGAAATTTCTCTTTCATATTCCTTTATTATGTCTTGATCTAAATCACTTTACAATGGTGGTTTTTTCAACATTCGACTTTCAAACATTCTAAGCTTTACTTCATTCAAAACCTTTTCCAGTGTTGCATCATAGAACTTGACAATTCCTACCAAATACATGACTCTCTTCCCATCTTGACGGTTTAAGTAAATTAAGCCTATTTGTGGCTCATCTACTATTGAATACGGTGCATGTTCTTCAATACAAGGGAATGTTAATGTTGGTGCTGTTAAGTTTACCTTCATTTGATAACTTTCTATTCCCAGCTGGAAATCATGAACCCTATCCCACATCACACAACTTTTGATAAACGTTATCAATGAGTTAATTAGCTTGATTTTCCGATTATCAATTTCCTTGCTTCGACAGAGATAATACAACTCTTCAATATCATTTTTGTTCAAGTACTTGAAGTCAGCTTCAGAAAAACTATCTGGCTTATCATTGGATCTTATCACAAGAATTTGTTCCATAAATTCCAATCCATGTGGTTGATCAGTGACGATTTTGACAACTTCTGTAATCCTGTAATTTGAGTAATAGTCTTCTGGATTTTTTTGACTTTATTTTGATTTTGCTTGTATACTCTTTTATGCCACGAGTCCTTCTAATGTTGAATTGATAACCGTGCATCTTCATTGAAAGTCTTGAACTTTTTTCGAACCCATCGATTTAACTTTTCTTCCAGATCAGGTTTTGGAAATTCTTATGCGTGAATCTTGTGGAGTGATAAAATATACTTCCTTTCCTTAGTATTTCCATACTTAAAAAAGAATAAGTCTTTATTATACAGATACCTCGGGGGTTCATTTGGATTCCTTTGTGGTCTATAGAAAATAAGAGTCTTTGGTATTGTATGTGGAATATCTTGTTGTCTACTTTCGCAAACTATCTGATTTTCCATGAAGTTTGTTGATTGTTCCAAATGGTAGGCATATTCTTCAGCATTTCTAGACTGATTACTTAATGAATCTCTCAATGTAGCCTCCATTCTTGCACGATCAAAGATAGTTGGAACTCGTTTGTCAACATCCTGAAACTCTACAATCAACTCAGGTGTTTTATCTTCAGGAATCACCTCATCTTCATCAATAACATTCTCCTCTTCCCATGCATCCCATTCTTGTTGTTAACTTTGTTGTTTGGATACATATTTTGTAAAATCTTTAATTGAATGCTTTGACAAAGAACCTCTAGCAGACTTTGATCTTTGTGACCCCTTACTTCTTTTCACTCTTTTCTCCCCCTCAGGAGGAGCATCATCGTCTTGATGTTCATTATGTTGTGAGTGAAAATCGTCTTCCCCGCAAGAAGTGTTAGAAGGAGAAGACTTTTCAAACTTACGTCTCAAAGCCTCCCATAATGCAATATCATCAGCTCGATCTTGAAGACTTATCTTCATCATCTAATATAGTTGATATTGAAGAGTAGCGGATGATTCTGTTTCTGTTGATGTGGTTGTGGTTGGATGAACATGAACAACATTGGATTGTACATAATTTTTGAAAAATTCTTCGATGATTGTTAGAGTGTGTACATTAAATTCCTAAGAAACAAAAGCAGATACTTCTGACCAAAAGGCATCACGATCTTCAATGATGGTGTTAGCTATACATGGTTTCAAGTTGGCTTCAATTAAATCACTGGTAATATTCTCTGCGATTTATGGAACAATCTCATGTAAAATGTCATAAATCTTGTTATGAGTTTCCCAGAATTTTGCAGTTGTGATACACTCTCTTTCCATGTCTTGAATCATGTAACCTTGACGCCTGCACATCCAGCGAAGCGCACCTGGAAGATGAGAGTATTTACTGGAAATTCTTTTCTTGACTTGTGAATGTTTAGATGTTGTGGTAGTTGGGATTTAAACAATATCTGTCAATTCCTAATAAGTTTTCTTATCCGAAGATAAGATTTTCCTAGGGGAACTAAGTGGTGTGGGAATTGTTGTCTACGTCTCCTCATTCCTAATCTCCAAACTACCCATATCATCACTGTGCTTCTCTTCTGCTTTATCATCATCATCATCAACAAATTCTGGATTATCCTTATGACTTCCGGGCTCTATCCTATCCTCAAAGTCATCATCATCCTTTTCAACTGTTTGCCTTTGCTTGATTGTTATTTTGAGTGACTTTCTTGGTGAACTTGATTCTCCAGCAGTCTGCTTCCTTTTCTTCATCCCCATAGGATTAGCAGAAACGGTAGGCGACCTATGGGCTCTAGGTGTATTCCTATTCGTTCCTTGGGTAGAAACAACCGATTACAGTTGATTCATTAGAATGGCTACCTTCATGAACACCGTCTCATACTCCTTAAAATCATTAGTCTCCCTAATCTTTTCTGTTAAGAAAGCATCTGAAATTAGCATCTCTCGAACTGAGACATTCCCCGTTGTATACACACTAACCAATGGAATATCATCCTTGATAGAATGATAATCCTCTTTAATCCTTTTAGGAATATTAGGGAACATCTTCATCAGATCAGCAATAATTAACTTGGTGAATTGAGGATATTGATAACCTCCTTTTTCTAAAACATATTATTCATAAAAACCTAAAAAAGAAGAGTGGCATAATCAACATGTGTTCGGTTGATTACATCATGAAACAACTGAAGAATGTTAATCTTGGTCTGATCATGGCCAAATGTTCTTGTCATTAAGCAGCGGTTGAATACTTTGAACATAGTCTGCCATGGTTGAGCCAGATTCTTTGTAAAGAAAGCACTCACTTTGTCGACAACACCTTGATAACCAACTCTGTTCATGAATGCTTCAATAGTGTGGATGTTGGCTCGTGCGGCAAAGGGATTCTCAGGAGTTTCCACTGGTAATTAGAGAGTGTCTCAGAACATATCCACGGTATATACGAATTGCTTAGTATCCAACAGAAATTTGATCGTGTCCTTAGTATCTGGTACCTTGCTCACCGTCCTCCAGAATTGTTGTAGGTACACAGTAAGGACATCGGCTGTTGCAGTTAATGCATGACTGAGACAATGATCAAGTAATATCAGCCCAACTATCTTACATTTAGGAGAGCAAGGAATACTCTACAACATCGCATAATTGTTGCATCTCCCGATTGGTTTGTATTGAGAAACAAGTTGAGCTGCTGGAATCACTTGTTGAGCCATGTGGAATACTGTATGATGACATGAAATGATTAATGAAATGAGATATAGTTTGAAAATTTGCATATATTTGACATTTTTTTTATCTCTTTCCACTATGTCTTTTTTATATGCGCTGGCATTTCTTTTTGAGCATATTCTGATCATTTTCTTTCTCATGTGCATATTCTTGCTTTTTCGGGCACATGCCATACGCTTTATTCTTTTAAACTCATTTTGTATGGTCTGACATTTCTTTTTCGAGCATACATTGATTTTATTTTTTGCGTATGGATTTTATCTATCTTTATATTTGATTTTCCTCACCAAAAAGCGTTTGTGAAATGATACTCTTTAAAGAATAATGAAGAAATGCTTTGATTTAGAAAAAACCAATTTGGCAAAAATCAATTTTGTGACAACCATTGAAATTTAAGAAATCTAAAAGCATAGCTTCATATTTGCAAAACCTTTTTGTAAAAGAGTACCTATTACTTGACACAAAAATACAGCCTTTTGATTTTGAAATTGAGATAACTTCATCCAAATCACAAATTTTCAAAGATGTTTTGAAAAACAATGATTTAAATAACCAATCTAATGAAACAACAATTGTATGGCCACTAAGCCACTAACTCCTCAATCTGTTTATTGCAGAAAACGGCCAAAACCGGACATGACTTGGACCATTTACCCAACAATTATTCAATAGATAGTTACAAACCATATTTTGAATGGTTTTTGAAACAATCTTTTTAAAACTTTTGAACTTCACTTTTATGAAACATGAGAAATTTTATGATCACAGACAGTTGGAGCTCACTTTTTACATTTCCATATTATGTTCCTTCTCTTATTTTGAAATCAGTGATCACTTGACTGAAAAATTTTGTTAAACAAAACATAATCTTATATATGATATTTGGATGGTCAGTAATCCTCATCCTATTAAATTTAGGAAACGATCGTAACCGGACACAATCTTCACCATTTAACCCATTTATCAATATAAAATATGATTTGGAAACAAAATTTATCATTTGTTTTCGCAAAATGCCTTTTGTTTAATAATGAATCCATTTTGATTTTTTGAAAAGATTTATGCAATTAAAATCCCTTCTATGAAACCCAAAATTCTAGCCTATTAGCCTTACGAAACCCTTTTAGGCCCAAAATATCATTTTACGAAACCCATTCTGGCCCAAAAATACCATTTTACAAAACCCATTGGCCCATTACTATTTACAAAACCAAAACTAGAGAAACATGACTTTTGTAAAACCGATTTTACAAACTGAATGATTCAACTTATTTGAACAGCTTTAATTATCATTTTTCAACGTTTTAAGCTTATTTAAAGTCCTAAAGTCATTTTCTCATCATTACGAAACCTTTTTTAGTTACGAAACCAATGATTTCTGTCCATAAAATGATATTTTCAATGATCAATCAATTCCAATCCAATTACTAAGTACATACAATCATTTTGCCTCAATCAATTTCATATTTACACACTTTTCAAATTTACGAAACCCTAGATCTCACCGAAACCTATTCATTCACTTAAATCAAGCAATTAATAGACAAAGATTACAAATAGGACTCGATTCTTACGTTTTCTAGCACAAGAGATCGTCTAAACGATTTGGATAGAAAGTTCTTTGATACGAAAGCTCAAATGACAAAGAGTTTATGAAACCTTGTTTTTACAAAAGTAATTAGGTTTCATACATGACTGTGTATTTATATCTCCGAAAATGACTTTGACACTTTAACAATTTTAGTCCCTTAATTTTTCTTACGTAAGCCTTTTTAAACCCTAAGAAAGCTACTTTGTCATTTCAGACCCTTGAGTTCCTTTCGTAAACAAAGACTACCCATACGAAAGTTATTTTGTCATTTTTCACCTTTAACATTAAAAACTTAACTTTCTTATTCATTATTTATGCAAAATTTTCATAACTCCCCCTTTGAGTTAAACCACTTTTTCAAAAATAACACTTTTATTAAATTTCTCCAGTTAAGTTCCTGTTTTTACAAAAGTATTTCATAACTCCCCCTCGAACAATTATCCACTTTTGAAAACCCTTTTTTAAGAAATTTGTTCAAAATGAAGTTATTTTTGCTTTTGAACACACACCTTTTATTTTCTGATGATGATTTAACATGAAAATGTTATAACTCTCTTTCAATAAGATATCTAATTAAAGAACTTATCGAGCGATTGTTAATTTTGCAGTTTTGACCATTTTGTTTGAGAAAATTTTAAAAAGTCAAGAATTTCATAACTCCCCCTCAGTTCATGATACAAGTTTTTGAATGTAAAGTACCTTTTTTATAAAAATTTCCGAAGTCTCATGAGACTGATTTAAACGGAGAAGATATGTATTTGAATCCTTAAATTAAAAAAATATGTTTTTTAAAGAAAATCTTTTTGAAGTTTTAAATTTTTTTATTTTGTGTTTGAAATGTAATTACCAATGGTTTTGATGTATGATCTTAGATGCAAAAAGACAACTTTGCGAGACGTTTCAACTGAGTTGGAGTCATACATCGCATACCAATCTTGTGAACTAAAAACTCAAACCTTTCCTTTAGAAGAGCTTTTGTAAATAGATTAGCAAGCTGGCATTCCGTCCTGACAAAGTATAATTCAATTGTACCTTTCTCAACATGCTCTTTGATAAAATGATATCAGATGTTAATGTGCTTTGTTCTTGAATTTTGTACCGGATTGCAAGATATGACAATTGCACTTTTTGAATCACAGTATATCGAAATCTTGTTAAAACAAAATCCATAGTCCAGCAGTTGTGTTCTCATCTAGATAACTTGAGCACAACAGGCAGACAAGGATACATACTTAACTTTCGCAGATGACTTGGCTGTACAACCTTGATTTTTGGACGACCAACTGACTAACTTATCTCCTAGAAATTAAATGCCTCCGGATGTACTTTTGCAATCATCATTACACCCTACATGGTCTGCATCTGCATGGGCAATTAGCTCAAACCCAAAATCCTTCGAGTACCATAGACCCATGTTAATGGTTTGTCTAAGATATCGAAAGATCCTTTTGACCTCTTTGAGGTGTTTATCAGTCGGGCGTGTCTGATAACGCGCACATACAAATGTCGCAAAGGCAAGGTCTGGTCAACTAGCAGTTAGAATGTTAGATACATGAGTCCCCCAATCATACTACGATACTTAATTTGGTCTATCGGGGTACCCTGTAAATCTGCATCAAGTTTAGTAGTAGCTATTGGTGTACTTACCGTATCACATTTTTCCATCCTATGTTTCTTAAGAATATCCATAGTATATTGTGATTGACATATGAAGATACCCCAGGGTGATTGATGAACCTGAAGTCCAAGAAAGAACTTCATTTCACCGATCATTGACATTTCAAAATTATCTTTCATAAGCATTTCAAATCTTTTTGCAAAAACTGGTTTAGTTGACCTAAAAATTATGTCATCAACATAGATTTAAACTAACAAAATGTCATCTCCGTGTCTCCTTATGAATAATTTCAGATCAACAATACCTTTTGTGAAATGGTGTTTGATTAGAAACGAGGAAAGCATGTCATACCAGGCTCTCGGGGCTTGTTTGAGACCATATATAGCTTTCTTAAGACGATAAACGTGGTTAGGAAACTCTGGATCTACAAAACCATCTGGTTGGCGAACAAAAACTTCCTCTTTTAGTGGTTCGTTCAGGAATGCGGTTATAACGTCCATTTGAAAAATACGAAAGTTCTTGTGTGCCGCATAAGCCACAAAAATTCTGACAGCTTCGAGTCTTGCAACTGGTGCAAATGACTCCTCGAAATCTATTCCCTCCTCTTTACGGTATCCTTTGGCAACCAAACGAGACTTGTTCCGTATAACCTTGTTTTTAGCATTTGTCTTATTTTTCCAAATCCATTTAACTACAATTATGTTTTTGCCAACAGGACATTCAACAAGCTCCCAAACATCAAGGTGTTTAAACTGGTTTAGCTCATCTTGCATGGATTCAATCTAGATGTGATCAAGCATAGCTTCCTTGATATTCTTCGGTTCGATTGTTCTGACGGTGAGTGCATATATGCAAACCTCTGCCTTAGTTTGTAGTCTTTTCCTTATCATTACCGGCTTTGAGGGATCACCAATCACTTGTTCTAGTGGATGATTCTTAGTCCCTATCAGTTGAGCGATGTTGTTGGTAAAATTGATGCATATTTGATGGATCCTGAGATGTTGAAGATGACTCAGCAACCTCAAATTCAGGAGTTGGTGGTGCAACAAGAAACATGTTTCCATCAAAATCTGCAACATCTTCTTAAGCGAATTCATCGGCAACTTCATTCACGACTGGAGAGTTGGTTTGGTAGCAACTTGTTCGTCTGACGAAGATACAACTTGAGGAGCATCATCTTGATCAACGACGATTGACGAAGATGAAGAAGTGTGGTCATTATCTATAGTATTTGCAGCGGAATCATCAGACACTTCTTGTAAACTCGTCGTATAGTATTCTTTGTACAGAGGGCCAAACAAATTATCCAAGTTAGATTTTGAAGGTATTGACAGTGAATCTTCTGATGAATTAATAAAATCCGGGCAGTTAATTCCGAGTTCTAAATTGTTGCATTCAGAAGCCATAGCCGTGAGTTCATCAAACTTGACATGAATCATTTCCATTATCTTTTTAGTTCTGCGATTGTAAATACGAAATCCTCGTGATGACTCAGAATAGCCAATAAAGACACCAATTTCAACCTTCGGTTTCATCTTCCCAAGATCATCGCGATTATTTGTTGGATAACAAAGAGATCCAAACACATGAAAGTATTCAATATTGGGTTTTCTGCTACGAATCAACTCATAAGGAGTTTTATTGTGTCGAGTGTGTACAGTAGAGCGATTATGGATAAAGCAAGCAGTAGCAATAGCCTCGGCCCATAGAAATTCTGGTGCTTTAGAAAAGATCAGCATTGTTCGAGCGGCCTCTACGAGTGTACGATTGCGACGTTCAACAACACCATTTTGTTGAGGCGTTCGAGCAATTGAAGTTTTATGAACAATGCCCAACTTTGAATAGAAAGTTCGTAATTTCTCGTTTTTAAATTCGGTTCCATAATTAGTTTGAATAGTCAGAATTTGAGCTTTGAAATTCCTTTGAACTTGATTAAAAAAATCGGTAATCATATCTGGAGCCTCATCTTTGGTTCGAAGAAAATATACCCAGGTGTACCGAGAATAGTCATCAACGATCACGAGAATATATTTCTTGCCATTGATACTAGCAACCCGTATTGACCCACACAAATCCATGTGAAGTAATTCGAGTTTGGATTCGGTGCTTGGAACCAACTTTGGTGGAAGTGAAGCTTTCTTGCTTTTACCTTGTTCACAAGCTAAACATAGGTGATCTTTAGTATACTTAAATTTCGGTAGCCCATTAACTAGATCGTTTGAAGTGAGTTGGTTAATGGTGCCAAAATTCAAATGAGATAGTCGACGGTGCCATAACTAAGATTTTGTTGATGTGGCTCTGGACATTAAACACACTGGAGAAGAAGCCGCCATCTCAGAAATAGAGATAGTATAGAGATTCAAATCTTGAGAACCCGTAAGCAAATCATCTCCCTCTAAGTTTTGAACATAACGCGTGTTTGAACGATAGGCTACTTCTAAATCTCCGTCACATAATTGTCCAACCAAAAACGGATTGTGCCTAAGGCCTTCAACGTCATATACATGACAAATTGTAAGATTGCCTTGAACATAATCTCCATAGCCTGTGATTGCAGCGAAATGATCATTCTCAAAGCGGACTATTCCTATGAATTTATCAATGAAATTTCTTAGCAGTTGAAGATTTCCAGTCATATGCTTTGAGTATTCCCTATCAACAATCCACAGAACAAGCTGGATCACCTGCATCACAAGAAACAAATGCAGATAGAAGAGTGGACAGTTTAACTACCCATTTTTAGTAGTAACTGGTGTTCTAGTCTTAGGTCTAACATTAGTTTTATGCGTTGTTACACTTGATTGTGATTGAGTAGATTTGCTTCTGGGTGTCCAATTAAAACCGTGTTGATATTCAAACCAAATTTGCCACTTTCTACTTGTCACAACTTTGTTGTTCATGTAACTGCTTAGTGTCCTTGTTTTACAAGAATCAGAAGACAGTGTTAACGCACTAGAGACCTTACTTGTTGCTGTTGAGGTTTTAGAAACACTTAACCTAGATTTAGTAACTACAAAAGTAGCTCCTAGATTCTTAGATTGCTCTGCTAAGGGGGATGTGAATAAGGCTCTTTTAACACTAGACTTCTTAGATAAGGCATGACGAGCAACACACTTTTCATGAGAATTCAAAAACACATCATTACGACAAGAAATACACACAATATTCGAACCGTCATTGACAACATTTACACATGCTTTTACAGTCTTAGAATTGGATATACATGCATTTGTTTGACAAACATTCGAAGTCTTTGTGTCACATTTATTATAATCTAAGCAATCACTATGCAATGTCTTCCACACATATGTAGATGATCTCTTAGTGTTCTTCAAGATACTATTCTTCGATTTATTATCCTTAGACGTTGATCTTCTAACACTATGCGAACTTTTTACACCTGTGGAATTAGAAACATTTATATTAGCCTTATAATCGGGTGTTTTCGTGTCTTGCTTGTTTATCTTATACATGCCTCTTGTAATGACATGCTCATTGTGTTTTTGGCCTTGCTCGGGTTTGGATGTAGACTGTGAAGTGACATGTTTTAACCTGTCTGAGTTAACCTTAGTGTTTGACGTGTTTATAGCCTTGTCTGCTATATTTTTGTTAAACTGCGTAACACATACACATTTTCCTAAGGTCTCAGATGAATCAAATTGAATATTCACATTCTTCCCTTTCATGATTGTCCTAAGCTTATTCTTAAGCTCAAAAATGGTCATCAAAAGATCTTGATTCTGAGCACGCACATCACCATAAGCATAAGTCCTTTGATTAACACATAGAATCAATTCATCAACTTCTTTTTGATGCTGAGCCCGTGTTACTTTGATGGAATTAAAAAGCTTTTGAAATTTAAGTTAAATGTTTTCTCGTTCTTGAACAACCGACTTAATTTGACTTTTTAATAACATATTCTCATAATTCAAAGTTGACAATTTTGACTTCCAAGGGACATCACAAGCCATTTTCTCCTTTTGATGTTGTAATTTTAGTTCAAAATCAATACTCTGAGCTTGTGATCGCTGACAATCGTTTTCAAGAATTTTGATTCTGTTAAGCAAATTGGCTTGGATTTCCTTGGAATCATTTGAACTTTTCTCAAGTTTGTATTTTAACAAATCATGTTTTTGTTGTGCAGCCGACTCCGATGAGCAAAAACACAAATCTCAGGACTTTCAACTTGTCAGTGACACTTCCAAAAGTCGATCAACCTCTTTTTGTAAAAGAATTTCTGTTGGAGATTTTGCATTAACTTTTTGTTCCATTAACTCAAAAATATTTAACATTTCCTGCACTTCCTCAATGAGTTCTTCTTTGATATCTTTCAAATTCTTGTATAAAGGTATTGACATCGGAATCACATCGGTTTTATAAAAATCCCTTAATTCATTTTGACTATCAGACAGCCATCTACGTTCTGCATCTTTCAAAAGAGTTTTATTAATCCTGGTGTGTAAACTGGTAAGTGCATCATCCAATTTATCAATCATTTTTAACAATCGACTTTTATTTGGCATTTTTAAGACTGGTGATTCCGATGGAACATCTTTAGACTCAGAACTATTATTAGAAGTAGAAGGCATTGAAGAATATGTTTGTTCAACAGAAATTCTTGTTGAGGAACAAATGTTTCATAAAGCGCATTGATTTTGTTGATGCGTATTTTCTTTTAAAATATATTTTTATCAAGTTTTAAATTTATAAAACTCGATCTACCTAACGACGCACTAACGGGCAGAGAACCCGATCGTGGGTAGTTAGAATGGTAACTTTGAGGTCGTCCCAAGAGCTAAGTTATAATTAGTTTTAATTTGAAATGTCACGTTTTGAAAATGGTTTTTAGAACTTATTTGAAAGAAATAGAAAAATAATAAAATAAATAACTGAAATTAAAAGGATAAGAGATATCAAGAGAGAAAACGTGCTAACCAAGTAACCTCATTACTTTTGTTATGAGACAATTTCCTGTGCAATGTTAAACTATAGCTTCATTACTGGTTTCTAAGGTCGATAGACTTGAATGTGCATATGCAATCTATCCTATACTTCCAGCGAGTTTGAATCAGTCCCGAATCATCTGAGAGGTAGGTTATCCAGGTTGCAGTGATTAATCCCAACTATTCCCAAAACATATCTAATCACCTATTAAGATTATTAACCCCCTCTGAAATAGTTCCTGTGTTTTTTAAGTATCGAGTGATATGTGCGGTGACCAGTCAGTTCCAACACCAAGTAAGGAGTTAGTGATCCTCCCTAGTACCCATTGGATCCCATCATGACAAGGTAATCTATTAATGGGGCAAGCTAGGTCCAAACTACCCATACTACCAAAACCCAAGGTTACACGATAGTCAAGGAATATCTAATGAAACCATAATTTAACAGGAAAATATAACAAAAGTTAAATTCATTAAGAGGTCCAACACTTTATAAGTGATTAGCAATACACCGATCATGGTAACGGAAACACAGTAAGAGATAGAAGAAATCATATAATGAAAGCTCATAATTTTTACAGGATTCATATTTTGAACGATTAAATACAAAAAGTGAGTAAAGTGTGATCTCCCTTGGACTCCAGGTGGAATTCTTTGAAGGTTGGAAGCCTTTGTCGCCTCTCCAATTGGCTGTGGAAGAAGTGATGTCGGAATAGCTTGAATGAGGCCTCTCTTTATAGATATCGTACATGTTACGGCGTAACCAATAAAGGTGTTACGCCGTAACCAACTTACACGGCGTTCCATAATAAAGCAGCTGTTACGGCGTAACCAGATATGGTGTTACGTCGTAACCTTCATATAACTTCCATATGTACGTGATCTTCATTTCATATTTATGGATCTTCATGGTTACGGCGTAACTGGATAAGGTGTTACGCCGTAACGATAACTTTGACAAGATTTCCTTCTAAATATAAGGTTACGGCGTAACTAGATATAGTGTTACGCCATAAAGTCTTCCTTGATCTTCGTACTTGCTTAATTTATGTTACGGCGCAACCATTTTTGGTGTTATGCCACAACACTCTTCAAAATTTACACTTTAAGTCCTTTTTCCCTTGTTTCTTATCACTTTCCTGCATTTCACTTGAAAACTACAAAATAACAAAAAAATATCTCGTTTTCGAGTGTTAGTGAAACATTTGTAGGTATTTTAGGGGGTATTTTGCCACCAAAAAGAATTAAATATTTGATGTTATCAAATATCCCTCCCACTTGAATTCTGCTTGCCCTCAAGTAGAACCTGTTAAAATATTTCATAAAAAGATTTCTTGAGAATAACTTCAAGAAATGAATTTATAAAACTCTTATACTAGAAAACATCAAAGCCGAACACCTCACGAAAAGGGGGATAAAAAGTCACTCAGCTCTCCACTAGTCTAAGTGTTTTATTTTCGGGGTGATCGCTCAATTGCACAGTCATAGCATTTATTCTATCATAAGCTTGGAAAGCACACAAATCTGCACCAATTAGAATTAGGGTCAAAATAACTCTCAAAGGCAACAAGGGTATTATGGTTTAAAGGGTTAGGATAGACATGGGATACACATTTAATGGTTGATAATGTAAAAACACAATACAAATAGTCTAAAGTAATCTAAGATTGTCATAACTAGCTACTGTCCATCCATGGGTCCGAGAGTCAAAGTCTAAAAATCTGATCTTCAATAATGGGCTATTAGCTCCATTCTTCATAAGTATCAGTATAACTTGGTGTAATAATGGGCTACAAGCTCCATTTTATAGACATGTTTTGGTGTAATTATGGGCTACTAGCTCCATTTTTTTATTTTTTATTTTGCACCATCTTTATATTTTTAGCACATAGGTGGCCTTTTGTTGCACCCTCTTTTCTTCATGGTAAATATGCAAATGCTATAGGGGTTTATATCTTTAATTATTGCCCCTGCAACATTCGATATTACACGTACACCCCCCACTTGAGATAAACAATGTCAAAAGTGGTGGTACAGGGGGGTCTTAATAAATTATAACTAATTGGTCTTCCCTGAAAGCATATAATTCTCGTTCCCATTCCCCCAAACCATGGACTTAAGTAGCCAGAGATTTCAACACAAAGAAAATAAAGACTACAAGGTAGGCTAAGGTGAAATGGTGTAACGAAACATATAGAGTAGGTTGAAAACATAGATTGGTTTAACATGGGTGATCTAAAGGTATCTTGCACAAATAATGAGTGCAACATAAGGGTTTATCATGGGAGGTCGACAAGTCAGTGTAACAAGTCAATAAACACACACATGTAGGCTATTTGGGTGATTTCCTAAGTGTTGCCTTCTTGAACTATTTATTCCTATTAATCAATTAGGTCTCAAAATGATGTACAGGCCAAGTTCTAATGTTTACAATACTACCAGCACACTCAATATTTTGGTGGTTTTTTGTGTAATATGATGGAAACGGAATATTAGGCTTAAATCTCACCAAATAGTAATAAAGGGTAATGTGCATTCGGCAAAGATTAATTCTAGTTTATTTAAGAAAAATTTGTCAAAATTTTTAAATTTGGCATAATTTTCAAAGAAAACTAGAAAATCGAAGGCAAAACATACGTCAAGTATTAATTCTACTCCCATCCCCCCACTTGATTTGTACAATGTCTTTGTCATAGTTAACTTGAATCATTTTGTTTCTCATTTTGATTCGACTTTCTTCCGCATCCTCTAAAGTTTCTTCTGAATCAGGTAAATTTATTATCAATTTTTCACTATGAAGCATATCTCCATCATACATTTTAGGTTGTGCTGCAATGGCCTTCTTAAGACGTTCGGGATTCTGATAACCTAACTCAGCTTTAAGAAAAGGATCATAAATTTTATTTGGTTTCTTTCTGAGTATGTGAATTGTTTGGAGAGACTAACCCATTTTATAAACAATTCGATCATGAGAACTCAGTTTCTCTTTGAGCTCAACAATATCTTTAAGATGTTGATTTTCTCATTCTTTAAAAGCCTTTTTAGCTAACTGAGTTTCATGTTGAATGATTACCTTTTCATTTTCAATTTTGAAACAATCACTTTAAATTTTATCTTTTTCTTTCAAAAGTTGGTCAATCATGTTTTTATCATTCCTTAACTCACGTTTCAAATCATCACATGTTTCTTTATATTTTGAACACTCAACTGTTTGTAACTCAAATGTTTTGACCCGATCCTTAAACGTCTCAAGCTCCTGTTGTAGCAAATCTTTTTTTGCTTTTTAAGCTTATTATTCAAACGTTTTTGTTTTTCAGCTTCATGTTGAACAGTATATGCTAGCATTTAGATTTCATGATTTTCGTCACGAGAAATTGAATCATGTTTAGACGTACCACCATCATTGTCCACATACGGATCATCAAATATGATATTAGAATCAATTTGATCATCATCTGTTGTTTGAATAATAGTTTTACGTTGAACAGTATTTGGTAGTTGTTAGCCTCAAAATATTGAGTCGAACAAGGAAGTTCGTTCATTAATTATATTAGGTCTCGGTCATTAATTAATTATACGTTGTAATAGGCTAGACGGGTAAACGGGCTCTTTATGTAATCTAATCGGTCACGTGTATCAGGCGAAAGCCCAAGTAATCCCAAGCCCGGCCCGTAGAAACACCAAGGCATGAAAGCCTCTTGGTTTTAACTATAATTACCCCTCTCCAAGGATGGAGAGGGTGTTGGTCTCATTTGTAATCTTTGCAAGTTAATCAACCATTCATTTTTTCTCTCTTTATTTCTCTCTCTAACTTCTCTCTAAAATTCTTCTTATCATCTTCTTATCTTTATTTCTTTTATCAATGGTGAAGTGAAAGTGGTTCTTGGTCACCGACATTTGGTATCACTCGCCACGGGTGGATTTAGTGGCATTGTTGTTATGAGCTTATTCAAGCTTATTGGTTCGGCTTAAAGGACTTATTCTTTTTCTCTGCTCGGCTTAATTTTTGTTGTTTGCGTTTATACGATTTTTTTTCGGTTCGTGTCTAAATTATATGCGTCAAATGTTTATTGATTTCAAATAGAATATATGTCTCGACATTGATTAAGAGAGTATTTTTCTAAAAGTTTTTGTTCCTACAAAACTTTAGTTATATTTTCATCATATTTTTGTCGTTTAAGAATTCAACGTATTTTTGTCGTTTAGGATTTCATCACATTATTGTTGTTTTAGAAACATTTTTTGAACTGTATTTTCATTGGTTGAATTGTAGTTTCCTTCATCATTTTTGCTTGTATAAAACGTCCTTCATTTCTTTCTTATTTTTGAGCTTATTTTGGTTGTGGTACATGGTGAAAACAAGCAAGGGAACAAGATCCAAGGTTTTAGGAGCTAGGACGATAGTACATCTAAGACGAACCGATCTAGTTTAACTACAAGTGCCGATCTAGTTCATTTAGCAACAACCGAACGAGGTCAACCTTTGAGAACCGATCTAATTCATTTAGAAACAACCGAATGAGTTCAACCTTTATGTACCGATCTAGTCATTTCCTTGAAGACCCAAACGAGACACCTCTTTGACAACCGATCTAGTAAACAGCCTTGAAACCCGAACTAGTTGATTTCTTGAAGACCCGATCTAGTCAAGTTATAAGACCCGAACTAGTTGATTCACTTGAGACCCGAACTAGTTGCTTCACTTGAGATCCAAACTAGTTGATTTACTTGTGACCCGAACTAGTTGATTGACTTGAGACCCGAACTAGTTGATTCGCATTGTCACCCGAACTAGTTGATTCACATTATCGCCCGAACTAGTTGATTAAATCTTCAAGACCCGATCTAGCATTTTTTGGGTTTTCAGTTTTGAGTGTCGATAATCTACGGGACTTATAACGTATATCGTTGTGATCGTGACTCATTTTCGATCAACGTGGTATATTTTGTTGTTACCGGCGACCATCGTAGCATTCCGCGAGGCTAAATTATAAAACGTTTCATTTTAGTATAATTTCAAACGAAGAAGATAGAAATTTGGAGGGAATTTGTTTTATTAAATTAAAATTGGAATTTTGAAAATTCAGCCCCTGGACTCTAAGATAAATTCACCATTCGTCCTTACTTCGTTCATTAACCCTCTTTGTTAAAAAAAACTTTACACCGTTTGTCCTTAATTGTTTCAAAACAGCTCGTTAGTCATCCAAAGTGAATCGTTTGTGCACCGTTAGTCCCTATTTGAGTTTTAATCAACCGTTTCTCATTTAAAGTTCAACGATTGTGCACCGTTCATCGTTTTAGCTCAACAAATCGTTAACGAAAGTTCAAGTTCTTCGACAACAACAACTAAAGTGGTTATGGAAAAAAAATGATGAAGATCAAACTGTAATTCACAATAAGGCACGACTTGTAGCTAAGGGATATGCTCAAGAAGAGGGTATTGATTTTGAGGAATCATTTGCTCTAGTTGCTCGCTTGGAAGCTGTTCGGATTTTTTGTTGCATTTGTGCCAGAGTCTTTTCCAATCTATCAGATAGACGTGAAAATGGCCTTTCTTAATGGTCTACTAAAGGAGGAGGTTGATGTTGCACAACCAGATGGGTTCGTTGATCCTGATCATCCAGAAAAAGTCTACCATCTAAGGAATGTCCGCACGTATAGGGAGAGAAAGAAAGCAAGATCCGAGAGTGGTATGATAAACTCTCAAAAGTGTCCGATGTCCAAAGGGTTTTACTAAAGTTACCATTGGAACCTACTCTTTCTCGATAAGATACGGGGTGGAATATTATCCTTGTCGCCACCATATTTACGCGATGACATTTATTTTCGGGTCTACAAAACCCAAAATTTCTAAAAGATGCGTGATAAATTAATGCATAGTACATTGAGTGTGTCCGTAACTGGGGGAAATGAAATTTTCAGATCCACCAATCTCCATGAGGTATCTTTATCAATCTGGCCAAGTACACTTTAGAAATAATTAAAAAACATGGTATGGATAAAGGTGAAAGCATTGGTACACCAATGGCTACTAAACCTAAACTGGATGCAGACTTGAGTGGAAAACTGTAGGACAAACAGATACAATGTAATATCAGGTGCACTCATGTATCTGAATTAGTAGACTAGAACATAATTGCACACAGTATGTTACTTGTGCCCCGATAGTCACTCGCAAGACAGACCCTAAAAAAACACCTCAAAGAGGTTAAAAGGATCTTTCAATACTTAAGGGGTACCTTTAACATGGGACTCTGGTATCTAAAGGATTCTGGCTTTGAACTAACAGCTTTTTTAGATGTCGTCATGCCGGATGTCTTGATACTCGCAAAAGCACTTCTAGAGCAATACAGTTCCTAGGTGATAAGTTAGTCAGCTGGATGTCAAAGAAGTAGGACTGCACAGCAATGTCATCAGCAGAAGCTGAGTACATGGTGTTATTTACAAGTTGTGCTCAAGTAATGTGGATGAGGACATAACTTAAGGATTATGGCTTCAACTACAACAAAATACAATTTTATGCGACTCCGGGGTCAGCCATAGCAATTCATGCAACTCGTGCAGCCCCCCCCCCCCCCCCCCCCCACTCTCGTACCAAGCACCCGCACATACTCGATATTATCTTTATCAGGAATAGGTTGAAACTGGTATATTTGAGATAGAGAGAGAGACTCCAGTAGAACTAGGAGGTGTCTGGCAAAATGAATCAGCGATACGAGAGATAGATAGGACTCTTCAAATCATTCGATTGTAAAATATTTTTTAGAAGCTGTGTTACAAAAATGTATTCATAAAAAGATAACACACACATGCTCTCTCCTTTTTCCGGCGAGCTTCCACCGCCGCCGCCTTCTTTTTCAGCCAACTTCCGGCCACCGCCGCCGCCGTCGGCCGCCACCCAAAATTTATAAAAAGATAGATCCATCCCCGATCTACCACCCCACGCGCCACCACGCGCCTCATCTTCAACAACCACCACCAACCTCACCTCGTCACCCGCGGCCACCTACACCACCACTGCTGCCGCCACAGCCGCTTCACACCACCACCCTCCTCATCTCCATGGCAGCCGCACGCTACCCCCATCACCTTCATCACCCCCATCTACCAAGAACCACCATCCCCGCCACTACCGTTGTACCCAAGGGTGCGTTGGTTTTTCTGTCACCCAAAAAGGGTGCGTTTGAATTTGATAAAAGCACCATAGGGTGTGTTTGGATCTGGGTTTAGCTAGAAAACCAACATATGGTGCGTTTGGTTTTATAAATTGTAACTAAGGTGCGTTTGTTTTGGCTGCCAACCACCCACAAGGGTGCGTTTTGGTTTATAACACCACAAAGGGTGTGTTTGGTTGGCTATGAGACAGCCAATGGTACGTTTGGATCTAGGTGGATCAGATTCGGGTGCGTTTGGTTTGGTGTTGTTTGGGTTAGCAGAAGACAACATAAAGGTGTGTTTGGCGTAGCAGCAGCCGATTAAGGAGCGTTTGGTTGGCTGTTATAAGCACCAAAGGGTGCGTTTGGCTGTTGTTCACAGATTTGGGCGCGTTTGGTTCTCAAAAGAGCACAAAGGGGTGCGTTTGGTTGTTGTTAACAGCCATAAGGGCTGTTTGGTATAACAGAAAACACGAAGGGAGCGTTTGGTTTATACAAATCGGATAATAACATTTAAAGGATTTCATATATATATTTATATATTAAACCGGACATATAAATGTATTTCACATATATATAAATATAAAAATAGACTATATATATATATAAAAATATATAAGTATATCACTAAATAAAAGTAAATATATATAGAAAAAAGTAAAGTCGTATTATATAACATATAAAAATATATGGGATATAATGAGAAGCCCCCGTAAAATAAAAAGCCTAGGAAGGCTCCCAAGCTGACACGTGTCCACTCTCCCACCCGCCTTTTTTATAGGTTCATGGTTATTTTTGTCATTTAACCTAAAATTTTCTATACCCTATAAATGTTCGCCTCTTTTCTCACAGTTAAATCATTCTTTTTTTTCACCGATCTATCTCAGCTCCTATCTCCCTTCAATCTCTTTCTCCCACCGATCTCACCACCTATCTCCCTCCGATCTCCACCACCTATCTCCCTCCGATCTCTAGCATGTCGACTGAGTGTTCAACGTCAACCAGTAACGATTGTTCAACATCAACCAGTAACGAGTGTTCAACTTCATCAACAAGTAACCTGAGATCAGCTGATAATGATAGTATGATTCTAATTTTTAATTTTTAATTTTTTTTGTTAGTTTAGTATATTTTTAATTCGATTATGTTTTTTATGATTTTATTAGCTTTGTGTATTTGATTAACTTGTGTTCTGATTTGCCTTTTGATATTTGATAATGATGCAGTTGATTTAATACATTGATGTAGTAGGTTTATAAGGTTTCATTAGTTTAATTTTTATTAGGTTATGTAATTTTGATAATGATGAAGTTGATTTATAAGATTTTATTAGAATAAGTTTGCATTACATTACATGTACTAGGTGTTATAAGTTTTTCGTTAGACTTCATTAAGTTTTTGATGATATGTAGCACTTATCCACTAGGTTTATAAGCTTTCATTAGGTTACGACTAGTATGTTTATAATGTTATTCATCATTTTCCTAAATGTATTAGCTTTTGTGTAGGTTTTTATAAATTAGTAATATACGATATAAAGTGGAAGATTAAATAAGCAGGTATGATAGAAACTTAGGAATGAGTAGTTTGTGATTATATGCAGGTAATTTAGTACATAATCTCATTTGAATCGTGTAGTTACGAGATGAATCACAGTGTTAATGATTTAGAAGTACGAGAGTTTGTCTAGTTTACTTCTGATGTTGTTTGATGTTTAGTTGTTCTTAGTAGGTATAGAAAATTCTCCATTTAGTAGATTGATTTATGTTTTCATTTAGGTTACATTAGTTTGTGTTCTGATTTGCCCTGATAAATAGATAATGATACAGTTGATTTAAAACATTGATACCGTTGATTTAAAACATTGATGCAGTAGGTCTATAAGCTTTTATTAGTTTAATTTTTATTAAAGTGTGTATATTGTAATTTTGATAGTTAAAGATTTTATTTATAAGGTTTATTAGTATTTAAGTTTTAATTAAGTTACAACATAGTAATTTGTTTTTAAGGTTTCATTATGCTTCTTTATGTTTTTTGATGATGATAAGCACTTTCCCCTAGGTGCATAAGGTTTCAATTCACATTCCTAAGTGTTCTTTTCATGTCCTTTTTTGGTATCACATAGTTATGTGGTTTATTTAAAATATTGATGCAGTAGTTTTATGAGGTTTCATTAGTTTGAACATAGTTTAGTTTCGTCTGCTGTATAGTTTATGTTTTTAAGTTTTGATCTGATGTGTTTTTATATATCACAATAATGCATTGAATTTTTATCATTGATGCAGTAACTTTTCAAATGTTGTATACATACAGATGACTTCTGGTTTATAAGGTTTAATTACTTTAATTTTTCATTAGGTTTTGTATAGTAGGTGTATAAGGCGTTAGGATTTGTTAAGTTCTTTTCTCATTTGTTTTGATATTTTATAGAGTGGAGATCTTAGTCATTTTGATATGATGCGTATTTCTTTTTACTTTTATGTTATTGTCGAAACCTATGAATCACTTACACTTCATAATATGAACAAGAGATTAAGGAAGAGATGTGAAGAATTGTAGAGAGAGAGAGTAGAGAGAGAAAGTGAGAGAATGGGAGAAGTTTACTTGTAAAATGAAAATTACAAATGAACCCACTCACCTCACCTACCTTGGTGAGGTGTATATGTATCAAATTAAAAGGCTTGCATGCCTTTAGTATTTCTACGGGCATGGGCTCTGTATACTTTGTTGCTTTCGCCCGATAGCACGTGACCAGGTATTAGCTTTACATTTAAGAGCTCTTTTACCCCTTCTAGGCCAATTACAACATATATAAATAATGACCGAAGAACCTAATTATATTTAATGAAGCGAACTTCCATTTATTCGACTCAATATTTTGAGGCTAACAATCACCCCGACAGTGAGTTCATTGTGACACTCCTTCGTGTGATCAATGAGATTGCTTTTTGGTCGTTTAAGCTCTTGTCTTTGTCTTGGTCTTTATCTTATTGTAGGCATGTTTCCTTACAAGCTTTGTGAGATCTCTTGAATCTTTACCTTTTTCATTGTCTTATGTTCATTGTCGAGATCTTTAAATCTTTACCCTTCATCTTGATCGTTCTTTGCCACCTTGCGACATTGTGTCCTTGACCAACATGCTCAAAAAACTTTGCATATTCATCTAGAAAAGCTTGCTAACAATCACCGCTTAATAACTTTGATATCTTGAGAAGGAATAACTTGTTATATAGTCAAGTTTGTTGCGGAATTCTTTGTCTTTAATTCTTGAGCTTTCATGATTCCTTGAATCTCTTAACGATCTTATAGTATGTCTTTTGTATTTTTTTGAGCATGAGCATGTGGAAAATGAAATCCGACTGTTAGCTAGGAATAAGGGCATCACCATTCTCTATCTTTAAGTAACCTTAAATCAAACATTTAACAATAAAGCGTGTGGAACGAATAGTGGCTTTGTCAATCTCCGTATATTGGTTAGATTAACCTTCTGTCCGTAAGGACAGTTTACAGTATAAATATTTGTGATACCTGAGATCAGGTAGATTCTAAAAGAACACTCATTGACAGGTGTTTCCAGCCTCAAAGCGTAGAGTCTTCTACACAGGATGTAATAGTATTCACCCATGCATGCTAGTTCTTCATTACCGGATCGTCTCAAGCATACAAACACGGGTAAGAGTGAATCATATAGTTACTATCTTTCCTAGAATTAAGCCGTCATTCTTTTCCCGGAATCACAAGTTTGATTCACATTAAATCGCACCCATCGGTCTTTCAAGTTGACACAAGTTTGATTCATATAGAACTCTCGCAGTCCACCTACCAAGAGCTTTTGTTTGATGCTGGCTCAAGCAGGATTTCCATCTTCATTGTGATACATAAGTATCACTCGATTTCTGGCACAATCACAATGATAATGCTTAGGACTCCTTGTAACAAGCTTTGTGAACTAATTGGGTTCAACAAGTGTAGAACTGGAATGTGGTCCCCCTAATGAGATTTATTTACGATCTTCTTGCTCAAGACTCGATTTAGTGGAGTTTTGGTTTTTAAGTAATGCGATAAGTTAGGCTGGAGCAGACTGCCACCTATTCAATTATCAACTACATCAGAGTGAGAAAGTCAAAAGAAGTCGTATGTATCTTCCGTGACCAATGAACAAAGTTTCTGTTGAGAGAACCCGAATGTCTGGGAAGGGTGTGCATTGCATCAACTGGGTTCCATTCAGTCGCTACATAACACAATCAAACATTGTGATTCTGCCACATATTATTGACCAGTATTCTTCCTTCCCTCTGCCTACGTTGTGTGGATGGATTCTTCTTAAGACCCTTTATCCATACATTTCTTTTTTAATTCTTCAATCCTATCAATGCTTACCAATACGTCATACTAACACCTTGTTGTGATTGTTTCACAGTGTTAGACTCCAGGTCTATTAGGCATTCATTCCAATATACACATTCATGCACCAAATCATACCTAAGGACTGCTATTTTCTAACTATGGAGTGTCCTTGGGTTGATCAATCCGTTCTGGTTGGATCATAGGACAAAATACCAACCTTACCACCTTATACATCAGAGAGGTGTAGTTGGTGGAATCGTCATAAAAAAATGTTTTGTAGGGTATGAGAATCGTAACAGAAACCTTATTCGAAGATAATCAAGCACATTGAGTTTATAAGATCACTTATTTATTTTCATAGAGCACATTATTAAATACATTTATTCCCCTTAATTTCAAAATACTAATCACTAATGTCACGTAGTTTTTTGAATACTATGTGATTAAAAAATGTCCGTTGAATAGCATGGGGAAATATTATTTAATCTTAGCATGAATTTACATGAACATAAACATGCTTCCCCCTCGGATTTTACAGATGTATTATGACACCAAAAACCGATGTATACCAAGTTGTAAAATGAATATAAAATTGAGGTAACATTGTTAGCAGTTAACACCCAACCAGCACACAATTTTGAAAGAATATGATTGTCATTGAAGAAATTCTTGAAAAATTGTGCTCAAATCACCTAATCTCTTAAACATACAATCTATTAAATAGTCATTAATATTCCTGTAGATGTTATTAAGACCATTTATAATGTGTTGAGAATACATAAGAATTTGTCATATTATTGATGTATCCAAAACATTAAAACTTTGGTTTTCATAAAAACTACTCCCCCTCAAACTTGACTCATTTAAAAAATAACAGCAAATGCGTAGAATAATTGTCTACAAAAACAATATGGAGGAATGGAGTGTTGAACACAACCAATTTGAAAGATTTTGAATCGTCAATGAGAAAAACTTAAAATAGTGTTCAACTATTTTGAAAAAAAAAAACCAAATGTTTAGAAGACTTCTCTTCTAACGCAAAGGATAAGTCCAACTTCTTATGCTTACACTCTCCTTTGTCGTTCGGTTCCGAGTACAATCTGAGAGAGCTTACTAGTCCATTGTAAAAATTAAAAATTACATTGTTTTTAAAACATATTGAAACTCATTTCTATACATTCATTTACACGCCAGTGTATGATATTAAACACATTTCTAGGTACGTAAAATGTTATCGATTCCAAGAGACGTGTCCGAGAAGAATATTTTTGAACATTTTCTGATTTTTGATTATGTATTTTCTTTTGAAATTCTATATTTTTGTATTTTTAGCTTTTTTTTTTTTCAAAAATATGTACAGTGTTGATGTTTGAAGAAGTATCAAGCAGATTTCATATTGTCAGAACCTCCAGTTCTGCTGGAGTCAAACATCTCATACCAATTCGCCTGACAAGATACTGAAACCTATCTTCGGATAGAGCTTTAGTAAACATATCAGCTAATTGGTATTCAGTTCTAACAAAGTACAATTCAATTATACCGTTTTCAACATGTTTCTTGATGAAATGATACCGAGTATGGATGTGCTTGGTACGGGAGTGCTGCACGAGGTTGCATGAGATTGCTATGGCTGACTAAGAGTCGCAATACAACGGTATATTTGATTAATTGAAGCCATTAAACATGAAGCAGTATCCACATACCCACGATTACTGATTAGCACTAAAATTATTTGCAGATAACGCCACGTATTCAGCCTTTGCGGATGACATTGCAGTACAGTCTTGCTTCTTTGACATCCAGCTGACTAAACTTTCATCACCTAGGAACTGTATTCCTCCAGAAGTGCTTTTGCGAGTATCAACGCAACCGGCATTTAGTCTCTGTTGGAGTGCTTGCTGTCTTCACAGTGATAAAATCAAACTTTTTCAATATATCAACCACATATTTTTCTTGGCTAATAAAGATTCCATCCTTCTTCTGTTGTACTTGTAACCCTAAGAAGAAAGTGAGCTCTCCCATAGAACTCATCTGGAATTTCTTGTGCATCATCTGCTTAAACTCATCACATAAAGACTTCTTTGTAGACCCAAAGATGATATCATCAACATACACCTGTACTAACAAGATATCACCTTTGTCCTTCTTGATGAACAAAGTCTTATCTATAGTGCCTCTTCTAAATCCATTTTCAATTAAGTAGGTAAACAAGGTCTCATACCAGGCTCTAGGAGCTTGATGTAGACCATATAAAGCTTTTTCTACCTTATACACTTTGTCAGGGAACTGTGGATCTTCAAAACCAGGAGGTTGGAAAACATATACATCCTCTTCAATAGTACCATATAAGAAGGCACTCTTCACATCCATCTGGTACACAATGAACCCCATAAATGATGCATAGGCCAAAAATAACCTGATTGCTTCAATCCTAGCAACAGGAGCAAAAACCTCATCATAATCAATTCCTTCCTCTTGGGTATAACCTTGTGCAACCAGTCTTGCCATGTTTCTAATGACAACTCCTCTCTCATCTTTCTTGTTTCTAAAAACCCATTTGGTTCTAATGGCCCTATTGCTATTAGGTAGATTAACCAGTGTCCAAATGATTTGGTGGTTTTCACCCCTTTTTTATGATATATATATAAATAAATATGTAAATACTTATAGATATACAATACAAGGATAACCTCCAAAATCGTAGTAAACCGGGAAGTTGTTCCCGGGTCGTTTTCCCAACGAGGCGTGGACGGACGGTCGATATTCGGATTGACAATTGATGTTTGAATGAACAAATATTTTTGATTGATTATCTAATTCTACAAATTAAATAAGCAAATGCAACCTAAAAAATGATAGCAAATAATAATTTAAACCAAATACGCAAAACGGGAACCCTAAAAATGCCCTAAATTATCAAATAAAGGCAAAACAACTTCTAAAAATAAAACTTAGTTTCTAAACTTCTAAAATGACAAAAGAAAATTTTCTAAAAAGAAATTATATTTTTTTTTTGACTTTTTTATTATTTTTTATGAATTAAAAACCTATTTAATGTATTAAAAATCCTAGAAAATAGCAAATAAATCCCTAAAAATTCTAAAAAATGATTTTTATCCTTAAATAAATCTAAAAAGTGATAAAAACTCAGAAAACTATTTTTAATTATTTTTTATAATAAAAACCTATTTTCTAAAATTAATTTAAAAAGCCTAAAAATGAAAATAAAAATCTAAAAATGATGAAAAAGATTTTAAACTTTGTAAACCTAAAACTATTTATTCTGATTCTAAAAACTATTTTTTTGTATTTTTAAAGTTTATTTTACTATTTTTAATTAATTTTCTAAAAACTTAACTTTCGGAAATTAATTAAAAATAACAAATAAAAAAGGAAAAATCTGGAAAAAAAAGCAGGAAAGTCCTAAATACTACAAAGAATGCAAGAAAAATAAGTTGGATAACCCAACTTAACAAATAAGCCCGAAAATGGCCAAAATAAGCTACGGCTTATTTATAAGTATTGGGGCTCAAAAAGGGGTTAAATACCAAAGGCCTTGAGTCTTTAACGAAAAAGACCCAAGGGCGCAGCGGTAGTGTGTGTTATTAAAGGTGGAAGGTGTTGAGGTCGGGGGTTCGAGCCTAGGCTCACCTCTGACTTCCACTTTCCCCTTTTATTTTTTTTTGAAAACTTTTTTTAACAAAGTTGAAAAATGACTAAAAATAAGCACTTTTAAAACTTGGAATTTTTTATGAAACTCACAAATAAGCCAGATATAAGCCAATTAAGCTAACAGATATGCTATTTTATACTAAGTCAAAAGTGACTTTTTCTTTTTGGATTTTTAGCACAATTAAGCAAAGGAAAAAGAGAAATAAGCAATCACAAGGACTTAAGCACACCTAAAAAGCAATTAGAAGCAAAAATAACCCAAGGGAATGGGCTGATAAGCACAAATAAGCCAAATAAGCCAATTGCTAATTCTGCAGGCTAAACAGCCTGAGGACACATCTTTTGGCTTAAAAATAAGCCAATAGATGGTACCTTATGGCTTAATGGGGTATACCCCTAGAAAGCTTATACTTTAAGCTATCTGAAACCCCCAAGAGTTTTGGGTTTGAAGCTCAAACAAGCCTTGAAAAAGGCTTATGAAGTTGGTGGTTCACACAGATTAGACATTTTTGGTTTTTCTTAAGGAAAAATGGACAAAAGTCCAGGGTACAAATAAGCTAGAAAGTGAAAAACAAGCTAACACAGATGGAGTTGAGCTCCTAATGAGCTTGTGCACCAATTTTCAAGATCTAAAAGTTATTTTAACTATCTAAAAATTGGAAATGAAATAAGGCCATTGACACTTAAAAACTTTTGACTTAAAAAAGTTGACAGATTAGACTTTCAAAATAGGCAACCCAAGACACTTACTTCTACTGCATTTAGACACTAAAAACAACCTTAAAACAATGCTCAAGGTGAGTTTTTAAAGGCTTAATCAAATAAGCACTTTGGATCTGAGATATGACCTCAGATTCAAGTGATTATTAGAAAAACTTTAAAAACTAACCTTAGCTCTTAAAAAACTTTTTAAATCAGCTTAAATCACCTAAGAAAAGCTTGTCAAAGTTAACCAATTGACCCCAACCCATTGACATAACCATACTGACCCATTTTGGTCTTAACCCAAACACCCCTTTAAGTATTTAAAAACGAATTTTAAACTTATTCACTTGGATTTCAATGCACAAACTTCAAAGACCAGATGTTCAATAGCTTATATGGAACCCAAATAACAGATTTTAACAACTAAAAAGCTCTCAATTAAGCTAGAACACATTGTGCAAGTTTCAAAGCTATTTAAGGACAGATTTGAAGAAAATCTTGCATAAATGATATTTAAACTAAAAGAAAGCATATATAAGCATTAGACAACATAACTAAGTTATAATAAGCAAATACAAACATTAAATAAGCAGGAATAAGCATTTGAATAGTAAATAAGCCAAAAGTTGAAAAATGGAAACTTACCAAAGCTTTTGCTCAAAACAAAGCTATTAAGCTTTTACAAGCCAATCTGCAAGCTCTAGCTTGTCAAAGACAAGCTAGTAAAGTCCATAAGCCCATCCAAAACTGGCTTATCATCCAAAATCAAGCTGTGGTATTTGAGAGTGACTTTTATTTTTTTGATTTTTCTTTATACTTTGAAGTTAAATGTGCTTAATTAAAACTGCTTATATGAGACTTGTATATGAGCTTATAGTGAGATAATGAAAGGCTTTTTAACAATGGCAAACAAAGATTCAAGATTTCACTTAAAAACTCCCAATTTCATTAAACTTAAATACGGGTTACAAGGCTTGGAAATATAAAAGACAATGAGTTAAAAGATAAAAGATTACAAGAAAAAGTAAGTTAAGATAAAAATTGAGATGCCATAATGGCTTACAAGAGGACCTTTTTATACTAAAAGAAACTAAAAGCCAAGTCTTCTTTCTTTTCTTCACTTTGTGCTTCTTTTGTGAGAGGAAACTGCACTTGTGCTTCTTTGGAGTAATCTCAGCCCTTAATCAACTTTTTGTGTTTCTTTGAATTAATCTTAATCGTTGGATTTGTGTGTTTAACAAATAAAATGGTGTGGATTGCCAACATGGCAATGTAAACACAATTTTAAGAGAGATTAGGCATTAATGGGGTGGTTGCAGGACACTAACCTTTGGGGATACCAACAGTACAACTTGAGCGGGAATACAGAGTATCCCAAGGTAAGGGACGAATTGTTTGGGGATTTGGCAAGTTGGGCCCTTTGGTTTATTTGGTTTTTGCACATTTCGTCCCTTGTGGTTAGTTATAGATTTGGGTTGTGGCAGGTTTGGCCCTCCCTTTTATCCGCCCTTATTGTAAAACAAGTTTAGGGAATGGCAGATTTGCCCCCTAGACTTGTAGTTTGGGTTTATCATTATGGTAATGGGCCATTTTGTTATTTCTTGGGCCGGTTTATGGGTTTAAAGGGTTTTGGGCCTTTTAGTGGAATCCTTAATGGGCTGCCCCGGCCCATTAAATGGGTAAGGGTGGCCCATTAAGAAATTCTTCGGTTTTGGCTGTTGACTTTCCCGGGGTTGACTTTTGTTGACTTTTTGACTTTGACCTCGGGTGACTTTGACTTTTCACGCTCTTCACATTTCCGTGCTCGGTTTTGTCGTTTTGGCTTCGTTTTTGTCCTTTATTTGAATATCTGTTTCCTGCACAACACAAATGCAAAACATACAAATACAATGTATTTTGGGTACGTTTTTGGTCATTTAAGCTCGATTTTAATGGACAAAAGTATGTGTATTTAAACACATACCAATCAGGATCAATGAATCTGTCTGGTTGTGCAACATAAACCTCCTCCTTTAATAGACCATTAAGAAATGCCGTTTTCACGTCCATCTGATAAATTGGAAAAGACTTGTGTGCAGCATATGCGACAAAAATCCTGACAGCCTCTAAGCGAGCAACTGGAGCAAATGATTCTTCAAAATCAATACCCTCTTCCTGAGCATAACCCTTTGCTACAAGTCGTGCTTTGTTGCGAATTACAGTGTGGTCTTCATCCTTTTTGTTTTTCCATAACCACTTTAGCTTGATTACGTTCTTGCCAAAAGGTTTGTCAATGAGTTCCCAGACTTGTAGTCTGTTAAACTGATGAAGTTCTTCCTGCATTGCTTCTATCCATGCAGAATCAGCCATTGCCTCCTTAATGTTTTTCGGTTCAACAATACTCACAGTGAGTGCGAACATACACATTTCAGGATCTGTTACAAGTTGTCGTCTTGTTTGCACTGGCTTGGATGGATTACCACAAACTTGAGTTAACGGGTGATCTTTTGTCCATCGGTATTCGGAATCTTGAGGTTGATTGAAGGTATGCACATTTGAATTACCAATATTGCGTGAGGAAGACTCAGCAATTTCTTGTACCGGTGTACAGAAAGGATTGGTAAATTCTGCTTGATTATCGTTGTTTTCCTCAGCATGAACATTTGTTGGAGTTGTCGGTTCTGATGTAGGTTGAATATGCGTTGAAGGTAGTGTGTCTTTTTGAATAGAATTGTCGGTGGGAGAAGAAGACTTGTTGACACGAGAAGTACCATCATTGAAAAATTCATCGTACAAAGGACCGAAAAGAAGATCCAACTCCTGTTGTGATGGAACTGTTGTATCTGCTGAAGGAGAAACATTTTGTAGTTCTGGTGCGGGGTCAGGGTTGTCATAATCTGACGCCTTTTGTCGTTGGGGAACGAGGCCTGAAGTGTCATTAGCAACAGACGTCTCAGACATCTCTTTGATCTCATCAAATCTGAGATGGATGGATTCAACTATCAACCTTGTTCTCTTGTTGTAGACACGATATCCCTTTGACTGAGTGGAGTATCCCACCAAAATGCACGGATCCCCTTTTTCTTTCATCTTATCCAAGTTCTCACCATCTCTGGTTAGGTAACAAGTGCAACCAAAGATGTGAAGGTGTTTAATTGAGGGTTTTCTGTCATTAATGATGTGATATGCCATTTTCTCATGAGTTGGGATGATGATTGATCTGTTTTGAGTATAGCATGCGGTTGTAATTGCTTCAGCCCAGAAGAATAAAGGAAGTTTAGAAGCTGAAAGCATCGTACGAGCAGCCTCAACGAGAGTGCGGTTTTGTCTTTCGACAATGCCGTTCTGTTCAGGTGTTCGAGGTGTAGAAGTTTGATGCTCAATTCCTTCTTCTTTAAAGAATGCATTAAGTGTCTTGTTTAAGAACTCAGTGCCTCTGTCAGTGCGAACAGAAATTACAAGGGCTTGAAGATTTCTTTGTATCATTGTGAGAAAGTCTTTTAAAACTTCTGGTGTTTCATCCTTGGAACATAGAAAGAGTATCCAAGTATATTTGGAGTAGTCATCGACAATTACCAGAATATATTTCTTCCCATTTATGATAGCAACTCGCATTGGACCACATAAGTCCATATGAAGCAAATTTAACCGTCCTTTTGAACTTGGAACAGTCTTTGACTTGAATGAACTTCGTTTTGCTTTACTCACTTCACAAGAGGAACATAGTTGATCCTTGACATACTTTAGTTTTGGTAAACCAATCACAACATCTTTCTTTGAAAGCAAGTTGATGTAGTCGAAGTTGAGATGAGAAAGTCTTCGATGCCATAACCATGCTTGAGTTGGTGATGCTTTAGCCATGAGACAGATTGGAATTGATGACGTTGTTTCTTGAAGAGAAATTGTATAGAGATCAGTTCCACGATTACCGGTTAGTAAGTTGTTTCCCTGAAAAAATAGATCAAAAAAAATAGATCAAAATTGTATAGAGATCATCCAACGCAGTCACACACTCTTTCTTCTCTTCCAAAAAAAATAGATCAAAAAATATATTATCATCTTGTTCATACGCAGCTATAAAACCAAAAATCCATCATCCTCTTCTTATCATATCATATATCTTTAACCACACATCATCAAATCCATGCGTAGGTATCTTACACACTCGAATAACAAACACCCTTTTAATCAATTAATTCGAATGCAACAAGGACGAGAGAGACGTACTTCAAGATCATTTAATGATGGTCTCAGGTAGGTTTTGCATTCAGTTGTTTTTTGTTTTAAGTCTCAAGCAAAACAAAGATGGTGTGGTGATGTTTTTTGATGATGGGTTTAGGATTAGATATTGTTGGATTTGTGATGGTAATTGTTGTTATGAGGCTGTTATAATTGTTGTTTGAGTCGAATATGTTCGGAGAAGAGATGGGATGTTGTGACGATGGGCTTTAGTTATATTAGTCTTGGATTTGTTGGTTCTTGTTTTGTGACGAAGTGGCTGTTGTTGATGATTGTAAGGAATTATGTTGATGTTGTTTAGCTGCAGTTGTTGTTGGTTGTTTGATGTAGTGGTTTTCGAGTCTGTTTTGTCTTTCATTTTCTTGTTGACAGACTTGAACTCACTTGAGTTGACCGGGTCAACTCGGGTAAATACCGAGTTGACTTGGATTGGATCTTGGTATACCAAAACGCAACCAGCCATGGACCCAGCAAAACGCAACCCCTTTTTTTTCTTCGAGTCAAAACGCAACAGAAACCAAAACGCAATGTTTCTTGAAATTTTGCCATAGTTTCTCTTCATAAAAATCATAAAGTTGTCTTCAAAACGCAATGAATGAGTGGACAAAACGCAATGGCAAAACGCAGCCAACCTGTCAAAATGCAACACCCAAAACGCAACTACCAAAACGCAGTTGACCAGTCCAAAACGCAGTTGACTTTCTCCTTAAAATTCGGATCTAGTTTTGTCTTTTTCTCTTGCATCAAAACGCAACCAAGAAACATATGAATAACCATCTGCTGCTGTTGTTTTTAAGCACAAAAAAAGTAACAGATTTGAACAAGAAAATAACAACAACAAAACTATGAATGAACAGTAACTTTCACCCTTGAATAAACAGTAACACTATCAATGAACAGTGATGTGAATAGTGATATGAACAGTATCCGGAACAGTACATGAACAGTAACAACAAACAATGATACGACACACCCCTGCAGCTCTGATGCCAATTGTAGATTGTAAATGACATATAAAACAAGGAATTAAAACAGATCTGGAGGTTGTGTAAAATGAAAAAGATGAATAGCCATATTATTAGAGATAAAGGTGAAAGATGGGAAGATGTGTGTGTGATAGAGAGAAAACACACACACACACACTTTTACAAATGTGAACTTCACCCCTCCATGGAAGTATGGAGGGGGTATTTATAGTACTAGTGACATACA